>JABAJZ010006899.1:0-22798 GCA_018857265.1 Termitomyces sp. T32_za158 | reverse complement strand
AGCTTACCCAGTTATGATCGACCTGCCGACCAGAACTCTCCGAGATCCAATCGTATGAGAAGATGGTATAATGCACCTGTGCCGCCTGTGGGCTCGCGCGGCGTTTCTAACCCGTGCAGCAAGCCTCGTGATAGCATGGTCCCCTCAGAAAGGCCGTTCTTGTCAGCCAATCCTCTTAGAACCTTCGTCTGGCACCACAAGATCAGCACATGCACTGAACAATCCAAATCAGAAGTGGAAACCGACCAGGGTAGCCATCCTACTGAAGAATTTCTTCGAAATGTCCTTCAAAGCCACCGCAGCATCGTATTCTTCGACTCTTCCACGATGTAGCTGACCAACTAACACTGTAAATTCGAGAATCAGCTCAAGAGTACTTCGCAGGACGTCTCCAATAGCACGCTGGCCGGATCTTAGCAAGCAGGCTGTGAGTATATCATCCAGTAACGCCGAGTGGCTTTTAGCAAGGGCAAACACGTCAGAAAAGCTGGTATTTGTCTCTCTCCCGTTTTCGTCGTTGCCAGACATAGACAGACATGTCAAGAAAGGATCGAAGTTGCCAGAGATAGCAGTGTCAAACACGTATGCAGAGAGGTTCGACACATAGGTTTGTGCGACAAATCTGAAGTGGAAAAGCGCTTTACGAGATAGCGTCAAGGTCGGGAAGAGTGGTTGTGATACGGCTCGTGTCATGCGGAATAATGAAACTACGGCATGTTCGACTCGCATAAGTCGCAAGATGAATCCAAAGAGACGCTGATATTTAGAGAGTATATCAGGTGTGATTAGTACTTTAAGCGCGGTCGGAGGTTTATAATCCATGTACAAAAAATCTAATGCCCTGCAGTGCAAAAGTTAGGGAACAATCGATAACAAGCCAGAAAGAGGCGCACTCAATGGCTTGACAGAGGGAAATATCAGATACCGCCTCAGATACGTTAGAAGCAGGACCACTCACACAACGGATTAAGCCACTTATCCCTTCCAGACCCAATGGGTAAATCTTTGATCGCGAACCCAAGCCGATATTCCGCTTCCTCCAGTACACGGCTCCTTACCTTCTCACATCGTCCATACTCCCCGAAATTCCCACTCCAATGACTGTCGATGGAATCCACAATGACGGTTCGCAGGAAGAAACTTAGATCAGCACCAACGGGTGGCCACGTCTCTCGTTCGAGAAGACTAGAAGCCAAGCCTACGGCCCACAATTGTTGTTGCTGTTGCTCTTTCATCTTCCTGTTGCTAGCCTTACGACGCAATGATTGGATGGCCAGACCATGAACCTTATTATCTGCATCCCCGGCCGCGTTGTCGGAGAAGAGAGCAGCAGCGAGTCGGGCTTTGAAAGGCGGGAAAGTAAGGAGTAGGTAAGAGCGGAGGAGTGTGAGGTGAGCTTCAAAGCTGAGGGTGTCCTGGACAGATGATGAGGGAGTAAGGAAAAGACCAAGTAGTGCACTAGAGAGAGCAGACGCATGTTCCAACAGAGGAGCGAGTACGAGTGAAGTGAGATGAGATAATGTCGGCGTTATAGATGGCAGGGAAGCAGGAAATACGTCAATGAAAGATTGGAGAGTTTGCGTCAGAGTTTGGGCCTTAGCTAGGGCAGTCGATATGGCTGGGCTTACACCCGGCTCTTGGTCAAATACTCGGAACATGGCCAACTCGTCATTTGGATCCTTGACAACTATGGGGGAGTCATCAACATTATCACTCATCCCACCTGGATAGTGTGGATAGTGTCCGTTATATGCCGTCTCAATAAGTGATTCTGTCCAAAACCAATGAATTGACCCTTGCTTCAGTGTGCGTTGCAGCATTGGGTGGTCCGGTCGCGCTCTCTCTAACAAGATAAGGGACTTTTGTGCTGCAGGCAGGATGTCTAGAAGTTTCCGGGGGAAAAACTCTGGGAATATCTCCTCAACTCGTTCAAGGATATCAAAAATGTCTTCTTGGTGTGTCTCGTCCTCGTCCTCGTCCTCCAAATAGTTTTTCTTGAGATAATCGCCAGTGCCACGAGATGCCTTTTTGACTGGATCCCTGCCATAACCCACGGATTGTGATATTTGTTGGAGATAATCATGAGAAACGTGTGTCAACATGAAGGCAAATATGGCGATAATAGTACGAGGGGATTGGCGTTCAACGTGCCTCTGTAAATGAATGTAGATAGAGGACAACAACGCGACAGGCGATGGATCGAAGAGAGGGTATTCTTCGGGTGTCTTTTGTTCGTCCTGAGTTCGGAGGCGCGTCAGACTCACGAAAACGCTGAAAGGAGAAACAAACCCGGCCATACAGCTCCGCAAGAGCAGCGAAAATTTCTTCGTATATCTCATAGTGCATCCATATCGCCGTAAGGGCACTCTGTGGCGAGAGAGAATCAATTACAGGCGGACATCCCGCAAGTGATCGACGAAGGTAGGCTATGATTGTTGCCAGGACATGAGCATAAGCATGAACAGTTGGGCCTTCCTGAGCAGATCTGGTCTACAATCAGAATTTTCCTTGTTGATGTCTGACGCCACGCACCTCGCTCGTAGAGATGTCAATAGCGTTTCTAAGCGCCTAAGAAGCGTTCCAATGGTGATAAACCGTGATATGAGACTAACAATGTAGTTTGATGAGTGAAGAAAGCTACCGAACAAAGACACAACGCTCACCTTCGACTGACAACCTCGTCTTTTCCGTCTATCAAAATTTGCCCTGTTTTCCTATCTGCCACACCAGCCTGTTCAAAACGCTCCACTACGGAATTCCACGTGTGGTACACAGAAGGAATTCCAACGACAATCATCTTGAGCGCATCGAGGATATTACTTTGAGTGACATACAGCGTCTCGATTTCCGGATCCCACAGGTGTAATTTGGCACTACAAGACGTGAAGAAGAGTAAGTTGTATCGAAAATCAACACACCAATATCTCGCGGACGCGAACACGAAATCGTCTTGTTCCGACAGAAAACCGGTGGAAGATGTTTGCCGAGTATGTGAATGACCCAGCCGGTCCCAGGAAAGAACTTTGTCCTGTAATCGTCAAAGGACAAGAATGCACAACAAGGATGAAGACACACTCTTATGCCTATATTACGCGTTATTGCATCTTGCCAAAAGTCGTGAGCAGAAATCCTAGGCGGCGTATATAATGGTAGTTCGACCGCAAGTGATTCGAATTCTGATTGATACTTAAATAACTCCGTAGACTTGGACTCCTGGTGTTGCAACGAGGACATTATGGGATTTTGTGGTCTATCGGTCAATGGTGGGATGCAGAACTGACGCGTAAGGGGCGGCAAGCTGAGAAGAGGAACTTGCACGTCATCTGGGAGAATTCCATCCTCTAATGGCATGTATTCGTCTCTTGGAAATGAATCAAATTCATTAGAGTGGCCATGGAACATCACCTGCAGGATTTGGACGTCGCGCACTTTGGAAGAACTGGAAACTGAACTCCACGTGACAAGAGTGAATTCCAGTGCAGTAATGACCAAACTACAATTCGTTAGCAGCGGTTATCGCTACATTACTATATGTAGATGTAAGCAACAGTCGCCCAACAGTACAGACTTATCAAGAAAATCGGGTCATAGTAAGCAATATACACAATAACTGTAAGAGATCGAGTGAAGCAAGGTTCTAAGAGCACCCGGTACTCAATATAACGCCGCATCGTTGACATTGGGTATGTCTGTCCAGAATGCAGCAGCCAATTCCCAACGGGAACCAAAATATTGCGGCCAGTATACCTGGTCAATAAATCAGCGTCTCCTTGGTGACAGTGGTTGTGGATATGCACCAATAATACCAAATCGCGTATTAAGGATGTGTCTGCCCTCTTGAAGACATATCATTTCTGGGTCAATCGGAGAAAGAAGAGAGGTTAATTGTTCCCCAGTAATGGGATTGACGTAATGGTGGACAGGTGGTGGCATTTGGGTGTATCCAGGTTGCACTGTGCGGGATGGTCCTGCATATTGAAGTTGATCATGTGCTGACAATGGGCTCGTCTCTGACAGTAGGTGTTTATTGTCGTGGCTAACGCCTTTGCGTATTGCCTCTTGTGCATCTGGATAGTCACAAGTTAGAGATATTAGACATGAAACTTGATAATTCCCTGCACAATCGTTCCCATCATCAGTTGCTGCTTCATAGGACGGAGGGCTGTCCTGAGCCGTCTACAATTGAGATAAGAGAGATTGCGTCCAGAGATTGTGCACAACCCACCATCGCCTGGGTATTCAAGTCAATAATCATGATTAAAGCTCCGTCGGTTGGCTTTCTACCCAGACTGCGGACGCTGCTGCGTACCGCGCTCGGGGCGGTGCTGGGAATAAGTACAGCATCACTGATCGCGAGTCGCGTGCATGTGTTGACACTTAATTACACCTGGACAAGCGCGCTTTTATTTTTTCTCATCCGAGCTCCGACCAACCAACCGAGAAACTTTCATTCTTTTCTATCGATCATCTCTTTCTTTTTTTCTTTACTCTCTCCTCCATGGACAGCGCAGGACCCTCGATGACACACCATGCTTCTACAAGTGGTCCTGATATGACTTCTAGAGACTAGTTGCGCAAATTCAAACAATTATCTTCCCGATATAATCTGATGCTGGTATTATTTCATCGTACTTTAGCTATGCTGATTCCTATGCCCACTTCGGTACGTCGCGGGACGATTGACTATACTTCGAGTGGACTGACGGGTCGATTAGGCATTCATGAAGAGATGTTAAAAGATAGCGTCCGGACAGGCTCATATCGGTCGGCGATCATCAACAACCCTCATTTGTTCCAAGACAAGACTGTACTTGACGTGGGATGCGGGACGGGAATTTTAAGTATGTTTGCGGCAAAAGCAGGAGCTAAGCATGTTGTTGGAGTAAGTCCTTTGAGTTCAGCCTCATCCGACAATGTGAATGAAACGTCCTTCAAAGATTGATATGTCCAACATCATCGATCAAGCACAAACAATTATTGAAGCTAATGGCTTCAAAGACAGTGAGTTGGTATACTCAAGACTCGTATTTTTCCGTTTAATTCGTCACCCAGAAATTACCCTCGTTAAAGGTAAACTCGAAGAAGTTGAGCTTCCAATCCAGGAATTCGACATCATAATCTCTGAGTGGATGGGATACTTCCTTCTTTACGAGTCCATGCTCGATACCGTCCTTCTAGCGAGAGACAAATACCTCAAGAAGGGTGGACTTATTTTCCCGGATACCGCTACGTTATACCTTGCTGCTTTGGAAGACCAGGATTATAAGGAGGAGAAAATCAACTGTAAGTTTCCACATACCTCGCCTTGAGGTGATAAATCCTCATCGCCAAATGATGGTAGTCTGGGACAACGTTTATGGTTTCGACTATTCCTGTATCAAAGATATCGCACTCCGGGAGCCTCTTGTGGATTCCGTGGAAATGAAGTCGGTCGTAACAGATCCCTGCTTGCTTAAGGTCCGCGACCATACTGCGTCATAACACTTGTGGTGGCTGATCCTGAGCTTCTTGTAGCACATTGATCTTCTGACAGCCAAAAAAGAAGACCTCACCTTTGATGTTCCCTTCACCTTGACTGCCTCTCGCAATGATTGTACGTTGTTTAGGGTTGAAACAACTATCTCCCCTATGTTCTGATTCGAACAAAAATAGATATTCACGCGTTCGTGGCCTGGTTCGATATTGCCTTTGAATGCACCCATAAGAAGGTCAAGTTCTCAACCGGGCCTCACTGTCAGTACACCCACTGGAAGCAAGTCACGCATAATCTGTCTCGAATTTTTCTAATCTTCCTCTTTTAGACAAGTCGTCTTCTATACACCCTCGACGATTGTCGTATCAGAGGGTGACCAAGTAAATGGTCGCCTCACATGTGCTCCAAATGAGCGTAACAACCGCGACTTGGAAATTGGGATTACTTACCAGGCTGGATCTGAAGCTCCTCAGTCGATGCACTACAAAATGTGCGTGCATTCTCTCTTCTATCCTCAACCTCGTATCCTTCCTTTCTATGTTTTTGGTGTAATAAAGAATCGAATGCTGACCGGGTGTCAGGTCTTGATTACCTCATCACCCTCATTTGACGCTTTCCACGCCGCATTGTTTGAAACGTGCCTTGAAATTGTACATTTGCATTACCTGTCAATCCCTATTGTACTGCAATATGCCCGACTCTGGACCCAAAACTCCGCTAATCGCTCACTTACATCCTATTACATGGATTCCGAATCAATAGGTACTAGTCCTGTCCTATCTCATCACAGAACGTCTTGCATACGTCCTGAATACTATTGACTTGCGATTAAGAGATTGCGATATTTTGAATTCCTTAAAGTGATAGATACGTTACATGGTCACAGCTGGGATGTTCTAGATAACTCTCACAGGACTCCGACTCAATCCAGTCATTGATGGATGTTGTTTAACGTTCATTCTCCTGAGCTTGTACATACTTATGTCTCGGGTGATTCTCGGGCCTCGGCAGGAGCGAGTATCAGACAAAAACTAAACAACGGAAAGTCGAAGGGGTCTATCGTTATGGTAGCTGCTGCATTGGCAAGTCACCTGTTCCCTATTTTCAGCGGAACACATTGTGATCTTCCCAGATGACCGGACCATCAACTGGAACCGAGCTTTGGCTAGATTCTTTGACCACGAAACCCGTGGTTTGTATAGAAAAGTTTGATCTTCTATTTTTTGCGCGACGGAAGTAAATAAAAGGAAGGGACTCACTTCTTAGCAGCAACTGATGACTTCTCTGCTCACTGGTAGCAGTGATGATACATCGATCAGGTGGATGCTGCGTACTCCTAAACTGACTACAGACTCACATGAGAGTCGTCGCGTGGTATAGGTAGGTCTATATTTATCTTTCTAGCTGTTAACGACATCTATTTCAGGTATCAACCCGCTCTGTCGTTGAGAAGTAAAGTCAATATTTGGCTTGACCTCGAGGAAAGCATCGGAACTAAGTAGTTCTCACCGGCCCGCTGCTCAAGTATAAGATCTGCAATAAACATGGCATGCATGACAGTTTGCTAACACACAAGCGTTCAACATGTGGAAAGCGTTCCTAATCTCGACTCTTCTCGGCGTCCAAGTCGTGAACGCGTGCACGGGTACGATCAACTCTTTAGGAGGTAAGCTAGGGGAAAACGCGTCGTGTCAGAGTTCCTCACAATCATGATCCAGATGTTTCAGCTGCTGTGGCGTGTACGACCGTTAATATCAACGGCTTTACTGTTCCTGGTGGACAAGCGTTGACGCTTGACCTGTTGGACGGCACTACGGTAAATCTAAGTGAGCAGAGACAAATATTTCCACTTCAACCATAATTTCCTCTCTGACAGTATGGCAGATGGAGACGTCAAGTTTGGCAACCTCAGTTGGGCCGGGCCCTTGTTCACTGTTAGGTGAGTCCCTTTTCCTTCCGACCAATAGATACTGACACCTTTTGACCAGTGGATCCTCCATCACCTGTGAATCTCGCATCATCGTTGTCTGCCTAAAAAAATCTGATCTCTGTCGTAGTTAATGGGAACGGACACATTTTTGATGGTGGAGGACCATTCTATTGGGTAAACTTGGCCGCTTGTCCTCGTTGTGGCATCCATTGACTCGCGTCTTAGGACGGCCTCGGTGGTAGTGGTGGCATTCAAAAACCTGATCCAATGATGAAGTAGGTATTTGGCTCAGACTTGTGCTTTTCATGCCAACCTGTCTATCTACTTCCAGGATAAGAATCTCTGGGACTTTCTCTGTAGGGAGATCACCATTGAGACAAGAGTGAAAACATCTAACCAACAATAATAGAACGTGAAAGTTGTGAACTCTCCCCAGCGAACGTATTCCGTGTCGAACCCTGATACTCTCGTGATGTCGGGTCTAACGATTGATAACTGTAAGTCATAGTCTCTGCTCTTTCTTTTCTTTGTTCCGAACGGTCAATTTTAAGCTCAGGGTGATGTGCCCAACGCTCAAAGCAACGGTAAAGCTGCCGGTATGTTCCATGAGCATTGTCAATAATTGGGATACTGAAATATTGACAAACCAGGTCACAATACGGACGGCTTCGACTGCAGTACTACCGACCTTACCATTGAGAATAGGTGGGTATTATAATTTATCTGATGGGTGTTGCAAGCTCGTTAATCCAACGTCCAGTTCGATCCACAATCAGGTACAATAACTTTATGGATCATCGTTTGACGAGTGTTAATTCGACCTGGAAGGATGATTGTCTTGCTATTAACAAAGGGTCTAATATCGTCTTCAGAGGCAACACCTGCACCAACGGACATGGAATCTCTATCGTAAGGGAGACGCGGACGCGTCATAAGTTTATTATCCCTGCATCCCGTTGTTGACGTTGTGCCTTATGCAGGGCTCGATTTCTTCGGATGCTACGGTGACGGGGATCACAATCTCCGGAAACACCGTAATAAACAAGTTGGTCAAGTCAGTTGAAAACCCATAAAGCTACGGGTAACATAAGCTTCCAGTGACCAAGCTCTACGCATCAAGACAAAAGCCACCGCCACAGGAAGCAGTGTGTCGGATATAACCTATTCTGTAAGTCGTCTCGAAATCCCCATTCATCGATTGAACAAGTTGCATCCAAGGGGAATACGGCGACAGGGTGCAGACAATTTGGAATACTCATCGACCAGGTACAGCTTATCCAAATTGACATCATTGATGTGTTGGTCTAAAACATATATAACTTCAGAGTTATCCTGCGACTTTAGGGACACCTGGAAATGGTGTCAAGATCTCCGTGAGATATCTCGATTTGACATAGCTTATCTCGATTGAATCGCCCCCTCCTCTCAACCTCCAGGGCATCAATTTTGTTGCACCAACAACAAATATTGCTGTGGACAGCGGTGCTGATCGTGTTGCCGTCAACTGTGGCGTTGGAACTTGCACAGGTAAGTCTCCTTGCTGTCGTGCTCAGAATGAATCATCACAGCTCATTCAATCCTCGAGGTACTTGGAACTGGGCCAATTTGGAAGTATCTGGCGGAGAAGCTGGTTCGTTCTTGTTACCACGTGTTTCCAGGATTATCATTGACTGATCACACCACAAGGCCCCATCACCAACTTCAACGGCATTTCTGGCTTCTCTCAATGAAGCTTCTGAACTAAACTTTGTATATTTGTACCTTAACATATGGAATGGTCATGTCTTTTCGGAGCCTGGTTCTCAGCCTGATCTTGCTCTCGTCTTTGTAATAAAGAGAATGATATCAAATCGTCAGCGATGGCGTGAGGATAAGCCTTAGTAGCATCATGATATGGAGTGGATCGACCATTCATGGATCCTAAGGTACAGAGACAGAATTGAATTTGAAAATGAATAGTGTTGTTGCGTTGCTGCGAGGGTCGTGAGTTCACTTAGTCCCGATCTCACGCGATGTCACTGACTGATGACATACTTCTAGGCCCGATCACCAAATTTGACAGCAGTGTCGACGTAGATTGTATATATGCGTCCCTTAGCACATGGGACGATGGTCTGCGATACAAACCTCTTCTGTCCTTAATCTCCATACATTGACACAGTCATGATCAGTCTTCCGATCGAACCCACGCTGTTCAAAAAATTTTGAGATGATATAATAATATTCCAAGCCTATAGCATTCCTCTAAATGTTACATAAAAACACGATTGAATACCTCCTAGAGTAAACCACAAATGCCTCCTATAGAATAAACCACAACGGCCTGGCCAGGACCACAACATTGTGGATAATAAGAGAAAGAAAAGGAGAGGCGAGAGAGAGAAGAGAGAGAATGGGGAAATCCGGAGAGACAACAAATAACACGTAGATAGCAGGGAAACGGGAGAGAAAAATAAACGAGTGTGTATGTTGTATGTTGTGTGCGTGACGGAGAAGCGGAGGATGTGAATGCAGCAGGGTGGATGACTCAGGAACTTACTTCTCCAAGTGATCACAGGGTTGGTGCTGCGGGTGAAGCGGTGATCAAAGAAGGGGGGGTGGTCAAGAGGTGAAATGGAAAAGATGTCGAAGGAGGGTGGGGCTAGCGTCGATGACGCGAGTGATACATATAGATGTAGACAAAAGAATGCGCGTGTAAGAGGCCTCTAAAACATGGTTTTTGGGAGGTGTCAATGCGGGGAATATAGGGTACCGATATAGAGTGGGGCCGTGGTATGTAGGTGAGGAGGGGAGAGGGAGGTGTTCCAAGGTCGGGAGGGGTGGATGATACAATCGGTCGGTCAATGCGCGTGCAGGTGAAAAGTCTTGATAATGAACCAGATGCAGATGATGCAGATGAATGTAGGATGCGAAAAGAAAGAAGTGAGGTTGGCCGGAGAGTAATGAATGGTGAGAATGCACAGAGAGTGATCAGAAAGCAGAGACGAGGCGAAGGGAGAAAAATCATGTCACGAAAAGAGTGACCTGTCCTCCAGGCCGATACGCCTCGAACGCCATCTGCACGTCCTCCGTCGATCCAAGCGACACCATATCACCATCCTCATCCTTATACTTGACTCTCAACGGCCCATCATTCCGCCTCGGCCCACAGAGCCTAATCTTCCTCCCCACCCTCTCCACAAGATCATCATACTCCGTCGCACGATCCACCTGAATCACAAAAATATCCTCATGGAAATGCACCTTAACCTTCACAGCCGACTGCGCGATCCCATTATGCGGATACGCATACGTCTGCGCACGCGCGCGCGGGCCATCAAAATACTGCGACCTCGACTGATGCAGACTCACACCCCCAATCGACGACTCGCTCGACCCAAACGGCGTCTCGGGCGACGAGCTATTCGGCGAATAATCCGACGACGACGACCCACTCGACCCGCTCCCGCGCTTCTCATTCACCGGCGTCGGGTGGCCGCGCTCACGCGCCCAATGATGGTCGACCGTCGGCAGCGGCGGCGGCGGATACGCAGGCGTCGATCGCGGGACATATGCAGCAGGCTGGCTGACGCTCCGCGACCGAGTCGTAATCGGGAGCCCGAGCGCATTAATTGGCTGCCCATGGACGTTGACCGGGTGCCCGTCCGCGTTGACAAGCGCAGGCTGCGTCGAAGACTTGCCGTTCTTCTGCGTCGATGCGTCCCCGTTCTCATACACGCCTTTGAGCTTCGTCGAGCTAAAGTGACTGCGAAGCGGCGGGCGTGCCCTCGGGCCGCCGGGGTAGCTCGGCAAAGGGGCTGTGCCCGTTGAAGATGCACTGGTATAGCTAGAATCCGATGCGAAACTTTGCGTGTTGATACCCGCTTTCAGTCGCGGGTTGTGTCCCCTCGAGTTCGGATGGAGCGTCATATCGTGTCTCGGCACAGGCAGCGGTACGGGCGGGAGGTTGTTTCTCCATTCCTGCATCACCGCGCCATTCATGTCTTCTGTGTGTGCCCGCGGGCGTTCGTACGCCGGCATCGCATCTCGCTCTGGGGGCATGCTCATCGCATTGTTCCGTCGGTATCCTGTGTTGTGCATCGAACCACTGGCAACCGGCGTCCCAAGCGGCGTCCCACGCCCCGATCGGCCCCCGTAGCTCGAAGACGCCTGTGACTCCTCGTATTCATCCTCATCATGATCAAACTCGAAACCATTATGCTGCGGATGACCTGATGGCCCACATCCGTACACCGCCGAGTTTGTATTGAGGATGAACTCGTCACTGCCATATGGCGTGCGGAGTCCACGACTGCTCGAAGTCACGGATGATGAGGAATACATGGATATGGGCTGTGATGCCCCGTATTGCTGTGAATACGACGATTGTGAACTCTTGGAAACACCGCGGGTATGCGTAGGTGTATGGGTGCCACTTGCAGCTGCGATCCTTGACAGCACATTATGACGGTCAGACGCGCGGCGCGCGGCGGATGCTTTGATGAGACGGTTGATCGCCGTCTCCCATTGACGCATCTGCTCTTGTTGTCGACACCGCAGCGTAAAGTATTCGAGGTCGTCGTCGCCTTTCCACCACACAGCGAGTGGGTAATACGTAGGTATCGGATTGTCTATATCAGGTATTAGTAACATTAGCGAAGAAGGACAAAAATGGCATACTAGCAGACGTCTTGGGCATCGGACCTGGAATCGCCTGGGTAACATTCCCGAGGAATATGCGTCCTTTGAGAAGAAGCGGAGTGGTCTTCCTGACCGGCTGACCCACACCTCCGGGAAGCGCAAGCGGCGGCGGCGCGGCTTGTTTCTTGAGAATAGAATTACTCTTCCCCACTTTCCCCTTTCCGTTCTGCTGCTGTGGCAATGCCTCTTTGCAGCACAGAATGATTTTCTCAAAGAGGAACACATGGTACTCGCGGTCGACGTCTGACTTGGTCACGATGAAGATATCATCCAGGAGGAGCTCGCCAAAGTTCTCGAGATGATGCCCCTTCCAGTCATCAATGCGCGACTGGAGGCTCTTGACAGTCATTTCGTTCTCCGCTCGCCTCTGTGCTTCATTGATCTTGTCCGTGATACGCTTCGCAGCCTCTGAGCCTTTCTTGAGTTCGTCAAAATGTTGACAGTTGGAGTTGTTGCACGCTTTGATTAGGGACTAGGAAATAGATTAGGTAACTTGAACTGCAACGACTGACAGCAGGCTCACATCAAGTAAAAGGGGGTATTTGCACACGCGCTGGATCGGCTTGATTAGGAAGGCTGGTAGTTCGCCCTTGACGTTGATCAAGTTGTTTAGTGCCTGTTTACATGTATTTGGTCAGTTCGGTTCAGTTTGGTGGGTCGAAGCGAAAGGGGTGTCGAAATGGAAGAGTCGCCAGGGTGGCCGAAAACGTGTGTAGCGGCGACTTACATTGAGTTTTTGCTCATGCTCGAGCATGAGCTCTGAAGCACTGGTATAATTGGCGCAATAAGGCTCATAGACGACGAATTCGTCTTCCTATTGTTCCGAAAGAGTTGATGTGCGTGTGAGGACAATAACAAGGCCATAACAAGGACAGACGCACACTTTCCAGGAACAGCTGGCCCCACCGCTGGTTTTGCCACGGCAATTCTGCTGTGCTTTCAAAGCGGATGAGAAACTTGCGCTGAAAGTTGAGAAGCTTGTTCAGATTTGGGAACAAGAGGTGGATGGTGTCTTGATCAATGATGTTGCCCTGTGACAGGGCATTGGAGTATTTCTGTCAATTGACCAGTAAGATGGTGGTTCCTGCCAATGATTAGGGTGATACGGACCTGCATGATTTCGAGATCCTGAACATACTTGCGTTCGGTCTCGACCATTTCGCGAATGATATTGTTGCGGGCTGTTTCCTGGGCATTTGCAGGAACAGTGGGTGATTCTGATGCGGACGAGTCATAGCTGTCGTCAGGATGGGATGATGCAGTGGGGCTGGGAGGCTCAAAGGCATCTGGGGGAAGGTGATCGACGATGGCGGTTACGGTGTTGATGACCTAAGGGGGATGAGCGAGTTAGAGCGAGAGATTAAGCAAGGACGAACCTTGACGAGGCCGTCTGTGGAGTTGCGGTCCCAGAGATCGGTGACGGTGAACTCTTCGCAGCCGGGAATTGCCTGCGTGACTTTGGCAGTGCGGATGCGCATGGCAAAGAGGGCAATTGCGCGTTTCTTTGGTTTGTCAGGGTTTGCATCGTACTCGTCCTGGCTAAAGGTGGAATTGTTTATTTTGGAAAAGCCCTGGTCTGGGGGGAGACAGTCAAATATGTAGCAGAGAGGGATGCCAAAGGAGAAGAGGTCCCAGAGCTGGGAGACGGGGTCGGTGGACTGGCGAGAGCCCGCGGTGTGCGCGAGGGAGAAGTAGTAGGCGAAGCCGCGGATGCGCATGAGGCGGGCACGGAGGGCAGAGCATTGCTGGTAGAGCGAGGAGGCGGCGGCTTTGTTGAGGAGCGTGTTGTTTGCGACGGGAATGTCAATCTGGATGCCCGCGCTGGCGACGATGGATTTTTTGCGGCCTGCGACTGAAGCCATGGTCAAGGCGAGAGCGAGCCAGTCGACGTTGTCCTTAGAGTCCAGTTCAGACTCCGCCGCGATCACTTCTTATTCACCCTGATCTATTGTTTTGTCCATCACGTTTATGGTAATCCTGCGAAGCTCGTCACGTTCCTGGCTGGCATGCACACCCTTCCGATAGACGTACATACTAATACTACTGCTCCTCCTGCACCCTTCCTGATCATCACTCTAGTCCTGCCTCCTCTCGCTGCTACATATCTTTGAAACAATTTGCCAATCAGCGTTCGACACCCAAAACACCCAACCGCAATCATTGCCGTCCATCACCACAACAACCATGACCCTTTCAAAACCCACCCCCGAAGCCCAGCCTGGTAAATTTTTCCTTTTTTCCTCTTCATCCTTCTTCCTTCCATCCGGCCGCCGTGCCACCACCGAGGCGGATGCAATCATTCGTTCGCCGAGTCCCCGACGGGACGCGTTCGCGGCTACGATCACGATCATCATCCCATTCTTCCGGTCCCCGATTCCCGAAACCGAGCCCGAAACTCCTCACCAACCACCGACATGATCAGGGCACTGCTTTCTCCATATGCGTCATAGCCCCCGACGCTCCTCCATTCATAGATAAGATATTGACTTTCTCTCTTTCAAGCAATGTCGTGACGACAGCAACTCCGATGTCCCCGGCTTCATGCCCATAGCCACATATCTCCATTCTCGTATTGCTCTCGGAGAAATCACAGAGTTGACTGCTGAATAGCAACTCCTGCGGTGTTCGGGACAGCGTTAGAATCATGGTACACTAGTTGTTAGGCAAATATGTAAACTTGCGCTATAAATTCACTGGCACCATGATATATTAACGTGGAAGGATGCAGATCACCCTCCAAATATAATCACTCGTGTAGATTCTGTTCCACAACACATCTCGCGCCAGTCTTTCTGTCACTGGTATTCACAAGACATTCTTCTCGACCACTTTCACGAATACACACACAACCCGCTTCGAGTTCGATAAATTGGAAGTACCATCCGGACGAGCCCGACGAGCCCGCGTGCATCATGAGGCTACTCGCACGTCATCATCTTCGATTCCGGAGGAATCACTAATGAAACGATATATCTGCTGTTCGTCTACGCCGTACTCGGAATTACTTACCAGATACTTGATTGGGCGTGTAGCGGGCGGCCGTGTGCTCTGCGCCAACTTTGTGTTCATTTTCGCTGCGTTCGGGATCAAGATCAAGCAAGGGGACATATGCCGGTGGGTCTAATACACTAGAAGCTGGGAAATCAGGGCGTTTGAACCCCGAGCTGTGTTCAAGATTGAGTGCATGCATCGCCCCTTTCTCCAATCTTTGTTCAACGCCTGGTTCTGATCGCCTGGGCTTCTTTTACTACTTTCGACTATGGCATGTGATGTCATGGACTAGTAGATACCCGATGTGAAAATATGTGCTTGGATGGAATATCGTGGATAGGAAATTCGTGCTACTTCGAGTATAGTCGTGCAGAGTCTGGGATAATCGGAATACGACTCGGGCATCGCGGTTCCGAGTCAGCATGGTCTTCCAACAATTGCAAGCTATGATATATCAAACTTTGATTCTGGAACCGTTGATGATACAAAGTACGGACGCTGCATTTCATCTCAGGCGGTGTTGAGGAGACAGTGTCACTGTGCAGCCTCTCTGTCGATATGGACATCACAAGTAGTCAGACACTAGCGGTTTCGACAGAAGTGTCATCAGAAATATATGAAAGTATCGAAGATCTTCCATATTTCAATGACATAGTGCTTTGAACAGATACAATGATCGAGTATTGCTTCGGCTTCTGGCGCATACATATAGACCAGGTATATTATTGCGAAGGAATCACCACGCATCTCGTCGATGTCATTCTCAAAATCCATACTCTATGATATCATGATCAAAGGTTCTAAATCAATCTCTGAAGAAGCTAACGCGCGTCCAAAAAAGTTTCAGAAGAATACACGCCAGAATCTCAAGGCATGACTAACACAATACCACGCATCAGAAAACCAATGCCCAACATCCTCGCGATCCTGTACGCAAACTGGTTCAACAACGGAGCATCTTCGAGTGGCGGGGGGCGTCATACGGCCACAAGCCACGAGACCAAGGTATGTGGGTCGCCCGTACGTCCGATGCCTACCAAGCGCCCCGACCCCCCACTTAAAATCCCCGAACCATGCGGTGTCAGCCAAATCCTGAAACGCACACATGTACAGCAACGGCGTACTGGATCCTCTTCCGTCTCAGAACATCTGGTGCTTCCATCCGTTACAGCCATCTCCCGGAACCTCATGGGTGCGGGGAAGTTTCGGGGCAGGGGACCCACAGACTCGATGACCAATACATATGTATGTGCACATCCCTGCATGTCCCCCCTGACTGTTTTCCCTCCGTGATGTGTGTGTCCAGCCACGTGCGTCAGTGTGTCCGGTGGTGTGCTATCTATGGATGGAATCTGGGCGATTAGAGAGGCCAGGGGCACCGTTGCACATGAGGTAATTTGCCGATAAGCGAACTGAGCTCGATATGCACGTTGGTCGTTGGGAGTGGAGCGTACTGATGCGGGCGTGATATGTTATGTTTATTTGCGGTTGAACAATCAATCTTTGGATGGAATGAGGGAGATCGATGTGGAGCGCAGAGAGCAATAGGAGAATTCCTCGGGACACACGGGGATTTTAACGCTATAGCTAAATTTCAGCCATGCGGTGTTTTGCCAGTAGGTATGCTGTTCTGTATTAATTCGGGCCCAAGTTTGGTTGCATAGTTAAGGTAGGGACATGGTCTAACGCGAAGAAGACATGGCCACGGGTATAGTGCGTTTTATGAGAGCAATCACTATAACGCCATAGGAGCATTCGAAATGTGCTAGCGTGAGGTCTGAAATCCGAGGTTTTGTATTCGGTAAGGCCAGCCACAGTGAGTACGTGAATTCGCGAAGAGAGATTCTGGGATATGATTGGTGGGTAAGCGAACTCGGCATGGAAACTTGCGCTGTATTCAAGGTTGCTAGCTCGCGTCTGAGAGGTCGACTCACGAGAGTGATTGAAACGATTCAAGGAGTCAGAACGCATTCAGGAGACTTTACAGCGCGTCAGATAAGATTCAGAGTTGGTAGGACAGAAATATATTGACACATACAATAGGTCTAATGTTCGCGTCTAAAGCTTCATTGACCGTTGATAATTGAGCCATTGAGAGAGATAGAATTTTCCTATCTTCCTGAGCCTCGGATCTTAGATGAGAATGAGTACGCATTTCCCTAAGTTTCGCATTGTAAAGAGCTATGCGCGGCTTCTGAGATACATAGTGCTTGAAAATCGAATAAGATTATGGCTAGACCAAAAAGAGACAGAGTTGATAAGAATCAGCACTCCTGACAGTGAAAAGCGAGGGCGGGAATACAAGCACGGCCACGTCAAGAATACATATATTTCTGGACCAGCTTCGCCGCAAGTTTTAAGTTGGAGCGGATGGGAAATTTGGCACGAGCCCCCGGGAGACGCGAGCGTAATATGTCATGCCAAGCGCAGTCAGGGGGGTCGTGTGGAACAATCTCGGCGTATGGATATTCATGAGTTTCTGGGGGCTTTGGAGCTCTCTTCGGAAAGCCTCGCAAAGCATGTTCAGCACTATAAACAAGCACGGCATGTCATTCTCGGCCTCAGAGAACCCAGGAAACCAGGAAAACGGCAACCATACAAAAGTCGTTTGTCTGTCGAGCCGCTGCTGCCGTTGAGTAAATATTGTCCGTCTGACGTTTAGGAGGGAAAATAAAGGAACTACAATTGCCACCCGCTGCTCTTTTTCTGTTTGGATCTATTTATATCAGAGCTCTCACTTTTCTCCGCCAGACGATTTTTCCAATCTTATTCACTACTATAAGGGCCTTATTAATTGCCTGGATTGAATGAAATGCCAAACGTAGGTTTTTGAGTATGTATGTATATACATGGCAAGTTCTGAGGCGACGGTGGATTAAAACTCCGGTTGAAACGAAATGCGTGTGAATATTTGTTACCGGTTGTTTGTAGGCAGGACTCCAACCACTGCCAGTCTGCAAAATAACAATTTGGAGGGCAAGACCCATGGCACCAGCGCGTTCTTCGATTCGCCAACCTGACCAAAATAATGACCAACGTCCGTCCGTAGTTGCGCAAAACATTGACCTCGATGTTAATCCTGAGCTTTTCCTTGACCCCATGCTGGGCACGCCTCTTGCAATGTATGTCGAAAAGGATGTGCATGACAAGGAAGCGCTTGCTGAGCTCATCCTGGTGAGTTCGCAATCCCGGACAGATGTATACCAATTTGTGGCGTCGTTGAGTCTCGTTTGTCGCCACAATGGAAAATCTTATTTCCTTCTGTAGAAGTATGGTGGGACAGTCTCACCAGGATACAGTGGCGTTCCATATATCCTAGGTGCGTCAGTGGTTTCCCAGGGCGTTTGGATAAGTATGGAAGGAGTTTACAGTCGATCCGTGCAAGGTTTCCGGGCAGAATCTGTGGCGGCAATACGCAGGCAAGAAGGGCAAGATTGTCCTTGACTCGCGTTGGGTGCACGAATGCATCAAAGCCAATGCCCTGCAGACATTCCACACCAATTGGGCAGGCTGTAAAGTTTCCGGAAACGAAGTGTATGTGTCCCTCTGCTGTACAACTGCAGTGCATCTGGTTTATTGACCCCGTAGTATGGCACCCGTCGCAGAGCCCCCACCCGCTCCTGCACCAGTATCTGCACCTCCACCACCCGTTGCGTCTACCTCAACCGACATTGAAACACGGAGTACCACTCGAAAACGTACACGGACCAATGAAACCGATCCCGCATCCCGCCAGGTCCAGTCAACAGCACCAACGCCAGCAGTTCCACCTCCACCACCGCAGCACGCCATCCATGCACAAACACAAGTCATAACACCCATGACTGTCAGCTCCCTCGTCGAAGCGCATAACAGCTATCCCTACCCCGTTTACGACCCAGCCTTGCATCCGCCGCGGCCCATGGCGCCCGCCGCGGCGGCTCCTCAGACATGGCAGGCCTCTGACGCGATCGCACCTCAACAGACGCGTCTTGATCAGCCGCCCATGGCATCGCTGCTACCGCCTGGGCAATATCCCGACGATGGGTGGGTGCGATACGGCCAACCTCCGCATCCTGCAGACCCGATGGGCGCGTCGCCAGGAGTGTATTACCGATATCGTGAGGATCAGGCGGCGTGGACTGCCGGTGCCCACGCGTATTACGATCCATCAGCAGTATGTTCTTAATGGATTGTCTTTGATAATTCGATTGACGGGCAAATATTCTTAGTACGAGCAGGCGTATCAGCAACAACAATATATCGAAGAGCCGTCTGCAGACGGAAATGCCACTGCTGGCCCGTCAAGTGCACCGTCTGCCGATCCCCACCTTTTCCGTGTACGCGGATCCGAAACCCCGCCGACAGAGAAGAGGGGTCGTAAACGAATGCGAGCACAGGTATATTTTCTCACAGGCACCTATGTCGAGCTAGTTCAGTATATTTTGGACAGGCTGCACCCGCAACTCCAGCTGCCGCTTTAGTCGTTAACAAGAACCCACCAGCAAGGTCACCCACACCACCTTCGCGTGTCATCAAAAGTACATATGGCGGGAACCTATTCACGTCAGACGACGTGTTATACCTGAAGAAGTACATCGACTATTGTCAAGAGCAAGGCTTAGTTCTCAGGTAGTGTCACTCGCTTACTGGAAATCTAGAGCATAAGTGACATCATAATTGTTATGACAGTCTTCGTGAAATTTGCGAACGCATCGCTGTCAAGGTCAGCATTTAATTTTTCCCATCTTCGCTGTCACTTAAATTTAGAACAACAACCAAAACAATAACAATACTTGGTCCATACTCAGGCTCCTCATCACACGTTAGTGGCATCTATATCTCCCAAAGATTAATACTGACAGATCCCTTCTCACCGCAGGTTCTACTCATGGCGTCGTTATTGCAACAAACATCAGATTCGGCTCGGTGGATACGTGATGAATTTCGACCGCTCAGAATCGCCCATTATGGAAGAAGATCAAGAGATCGAAGAAGAGGGAATGATTCACTCGGGACCGGGAGCACCAATCACGACGCCCTCACAACGTATTGATCCCAATCTGCCGAGAAACAGGTCACCGACGCCACCGCGCGCGCTCTTCAGGAGCACAACGGGAAAAGGCGTGGCGTTTACAGATGAGGACGTTAAATTCTTACGGAGATTCATGGAATATCGGAAGTACGTCCAAGTTTTCTGTTCTCGTCTGTTTTGCTATATTGGAGGGTGTAAGGTGATTGTGGGGCTGTGATGTTGATTCCTTGCCTCTCTCAGATCTCAGGGCCGACTAGATATGGTTGTGTTTTGGAAAGACGTAGCAACCAAGGTCTGTTATTCAGTGGTTACATCATTTCCTAATACAATGTCCATATCAATCTATTAGGCCCCTCATCATTCTCGTGCATCATGGATGAAGTTCTGGCGACGGCATAAACACGAATTCAACGCAGATGAGACTACGGAGCCGCCACCTCCTGCGCCCGAGAAAAAGATGCGCTACAGTCAAGAGGATGATATTCTCCTCGCGCGGTACTTTGCTCAAAAGCCGGAAGGTACATCGGACAAGATATTTCAGACATTTGGGAGGATGGTATGTGCATCATTTCTATTTCATCTGTCATTAGTCATTCTGTTTATTTTATTTTCTGTTCTTTTTGCTTTGTTCGGTGTTTTAGTACCCACATCACCCGTGGAAGGGATGGCAGGAGCACCACCGGATACATAAAGCCAAAATTGACCATTATATACAGATGTTGGCTAATGGAGAAGATCTAGACGCAGTTGCGGCAGCAGGTCCATAGCGATCATAGAACATTAGAAACATGCGTACTACATAGAACTATAAATTGGTTTGACAAATAGGTTTCCGCTAGTACGCTCCAACCTTAGTAAGTGAATATATTATACTCAACTTGGTTGACTGAATCTGAAGTCTGAGGGAGGAGATGGTCTCAGATGGTGGTTGAACCTTTTTTCTCAATGCGGATGAGGCCACGCTAAGCAATTTTCTGTTGAAGAAGGGATGAAGATGGTGTTCGACTGTGTCGTCAATTGGGGATGGGCTAAAATTAGATTATCTAGATAAGATATTGCACTCGCCAGCAACTCACCTGGGTTGTCCATCTCACGGAGCACTGGACGACATCGCTTCGTTTCAAACTCACTAACTTATATCAAGAAATGCTGGAGTACCTTACTCAACAGCAAATTGATCAGGTTCGTCGTTTTACCTGAGCTGCTTGAGTGAGCCAGCTCACGATCAATCCTTCACAGTTCCATCAGAACGGGTGAGTTTTGTATATTTTGGAAGCGCCATCCCGCAGGATTCAGAGTGCCGTGGGTGCTCCTGGGCGTTGTTGGTGGAATGGAAGCCCAATTAATTGACACGAATATGTTTCGACTAGGTATCTGCTAGTCCCTGGGTTCTTGGATCCAGATGAGACGGACAAGCTCTTGGTGCGAGCGAAGCAGCTTCTCGATGAATTTAGTTTGGATGATCATCCATTGGTACGTATGATAACTCCTTTATGGAATTAGGATGAGTGCTGACTATCGTATGATGTGTTGCTACAATTGTGTATGATTCATCAGACGAAGTTTACAACGAGTGACAGCAATCACGTTGGGGATGACTATTTCTTGAATTCTGGAGATAAGATGTTGGTAACCTTGGGATCCGAGTTTGAGGAGTTTTGCTGATGTGAACTCATAGCCGATATTTCCTCGAGGAGGATGCAATCGATAATAATAATGGGAAGCTGACAAGAGAGAAGTCGAAGGCAGTGAATAAGATTGGACATGGTGATGCTCCTCTCAGTAGAAATGGCTTTTCTGCGTTGACTCTTTCTTTGCTTTATAGCGCTACACGAGTTGGATCCTGTCTTCCGAAAGGTCACGCTTGAAAATGAGAGACTGAAAAACTTGGTGAAGGACCTCAAGTTTCATCGAGATCCGGTTGGTAAGTCAGCGCGATGGTCGCGAAAACGAGGGGTCACTCTGACATTATGTTATGCGTACTTTCCAGCCCTTCAATCAATGGTGATAACAAAGCAAACTCAGATCGGCGGCGCAGGTAATTTACTATCGAATATCTCGCAACTTCCTGAGATACAAACGTTTTCATAAAAGTGCCGGAACACAATGATTCGTAAGTCGCCTAGTTTCTCTCTTGAATATGGTTAGACCCTTTGAGAAACATGGGCCGCCGGCTTTAGTACATTCCTTGTGAGTGACTGGTTTTATCGATACGTCTGTCATTTTTTCCTAACTTCTAAGTCCTACAGTACACTGATCCTCCAACCGCACTTGGGTTCTGGATTGCGCTGGAGCGATGTGGGCCCGAGAATGGGGCCCTTTCCTTCCTTCCCGGATCACATCTTACGACACCCATCACGAAACGATTTGTGCGATTACCAGAAGGGGGCACGGGATTTGAGCAGTTGCTTTCGGAGGTACCTCAACAGACGGGACAGTATATCTTGGAAGCATGCAACCCAGGTACAGTATCTATCCTCTACGCCAGTCTGCGAGGCTGTCGAACTTTTCACAGGAGACCTTGTCTTGATCCATGGTTCGGTGTTACACAAGTCCGAACGCAACACCAGCCCTCACACACGATTCGCGTACACTTTCCACATGATTGACTCACCTCCGTATGCGTTGTACGATCACAAGAACTGGTTGCAGCCGACGCAAGGGATGCCGTTCTCACGCATACTGGATGCTCCTAATTGAATGGTCTAGA
>JABAJZ010006898.1:0-23140 GCA_018857265.1 Termitomyces sp. T32_za158 | reverse complement strand
GCAACTGGAAATCCTAAGCAGTGCTTTGTGCTCTGTGTAATTGGCCGCAAGCATCGGCTGAGCTCATAAACTTCTCTGAGCACTCCCTGTTACTGGATTCAGAATTTGGTATAGTTCATTTTGTGTGTCACTGCTGTAAGTAAATTGTCTCCGCGTGTTAGTTCGTTCAAATCTCGAGATCTATGGCAAAGAAAAGTTTTAAGGTCAGCCGCAAAAATTATTGCACAACTTTCTTCTATATCAGGTTTGTAACATTATCCAGGACACCACAGAAGGCTATGGCAAGCGAGTCAGACTCTCACAGCTAGGTATAAAGTTGTGAGATTAACTGCACTCTAGACCTGTTGAGGATATAAGCTCATTGACAACATATTTTTAACCATAGAACTATTTCACATGGCAAGTCACAACTGCGCAGTTTTACGATCCCCGACTCACACTGCCCTATTGTATCTCAACAACTACCTGGCGCCAAGGGCTTGAAGGCTCCTAGGCTTCGGACCCGTTGGCTTTGCTTCTTGCACCCCTATTGAAAGAATCTTGCGTATCCCACATACCCTCTCAGGAATCTGGGTCTGTCACGTACGCCCACACGTACGTACTTGACACAGCTATTGTTGAATCCACGGAAGTCTGGGGGTATGTGTGCGTCCTTTATCACACTAAGCGCTTGGCCCCGTGAATCATCTCAGCTACACGAGCATGTCCCCAATCATCGTTTCGGTCCCATCATCCTGAATTTGTCATGGACGTGCTGTTGAAAGAATGTGGTTGTGGAGCTCCTTCTGAGAGGATTCCGTGCCTATCGAGATACGCCCCTGTCGCCAGAGAATGTATACAGGGGAGTCCTACATATGAGCTGTGATAAGGTAAATATCTGGATGAATAACCTGCTCACGGGCCAGTGGCACGCGGCTATTGTGCACGGCATTTCTACCCGGTTTTCCGAGTCTGCGCTCTCGACAGACTTTTTGGAACGTCTTTGATTTCATCTCACTCAGGCTTAGCCGCCGGCTGATTGCTATGTATCCCATGTCCTGTAGACCCTGTCGTTTGTGCATATTTCAGGGTTTTTAGTACGTTTCAACGTCGTGCGGCCTCGTCCGGCTTTATTGTCATTATGTCATGATTCATTGTTTCATTCGCCTAGGAAGATCTTCGTGACTTGATATTTCCAATGGCAACTGCTGTGTGGATCGACGTATAGTTTAACCGACAACTTCTGTGACTTTGTGTACTCTCAACTACTTGCATTCCTCATTTATTATGTATGATGGGCTGTGCTGATCGTCCGAGGATTCGATAATAGAGGTACGTGGTTTGTGCGCCTGCTACATATAAATTTGATGTATGCATTACTTATCTGATCAGGAATTTGTCAGGGGCGTTGTCCGGGTTCATAATTGTTTCAACGCCACTGAATGACCGTACTACCTAGGTCGCCGGCGCCTCGTGGCCGACTACATTCATGGTCTTGATCAACACGTTTTCAAAATTCGATATCTGTTTGTTCAATCGATTTGCCACAGAGCGACCAACCCGTGGCGAGGTTCATCTCCTTGAACATCGGAGACTCACTAGACAACCTGTGCAGATCACTTGCGCGTCTGTGGTTTGGGCGGTGATTCCAAGCATTAGCGAGCTATGGAATGATGAGATATCGTGGCTGTAGCGGACCTCGCAGTTTGCGTATTCGGGAAAGGTTATTTATTTCCTTTTCTAAGTATTGGATTTGGCATTGCCATAGAGCAGGATTTCCCTCATTGTGCTCGGTTCGGCATTCGACTCAACCTACCTTGGACAAAACAAATTACTTGGCTCGCTTCTGGAATGTTTTTCTTCCGTATACTTCCGTTATTTGAGGAGGTTTCTTTGTCCATAGTTATTCTTATTCTGGGCAGAAACCCTAAAATAAATCGGGCAACTTGGTGTGTTCTTTGGTAACGAGCGGCCAACGTGCGTACCAAGCATAGACAAGTCTGATGAGTTACCTGTCCATCGGACAAGGTCATGAGACACACGTTTCTTAATGAACTCAAGGTGAAAAGAAAAGTCGACCTATGATAGCATGTTCGTAACGGAGCACATAGATAAACAATCTGTAGCTTGTTAAAAAAAGAAGAATGACGACAACGGTACAGATGACCAGGGATTTGCTCCTTCGTGTGCCAAATGGGCCTTGTTGACCAAACTTGAGAGCATCATGGGGGCCCAATGCGGACGTCATCCTGGTTATCGATACTCCGACGATGTTCTCGATAGCGTTTATCCCTATCTTCGAGAACTCTCCCAGTAGTGTAGTCAACTACATCATCGTCCACATCCATCTCGTTCCGCCCGCGCTTCCGTGACACCTCGAACGCAGCTCCTCGATCGCGCGATCGTCCGTCCTCGTGAACAAAGTCCATCTCCTCATTCGGCGGATTCACAGGCCGCAGCTTGAACGCCCGCGTGCTGCTGCTTCGTTCGTGTGGCTCGTAGTAATGCCGCGAATCAGGTCGCGAGATGTCGCCTCCAACGCCAACGTTTCCACCACTCCCGTTGCCGATTCCGGAGCCCGAGCCTGAAACGGGGGAACCTGAACGGGAATGTGGAGCGTATCCGCCGTGGGGCCCGGCGTAGTACTCGTCTCGTACACGGATATCACCTCGGCCAAAGGATTGGCGAGTGTGGTGGCTCATTGATGGAGAGACGATGGAGTTCGAGACGTCACGATTGCGTCCGAGGTCACGAGAATGGCTGCGCTCGTGTTCATAATCGCGCTGGTAGTCGTAGTCGTCTCTACTGTTAGGCGGACCGGGACTCATAGGTGGGTGTCCGTGGACGCGTCGGGAGTCGGGCGGGGGAGAGAGACGCGGCATGAATGAGGAAAGACGAGAATGCGGGTGCAGATCAGCATGTGGGACGTCGTGGTTGTCATGACGCCTTGAACGATCCCTCTCTTGGATGGGAGGGCTATGCATGACTGGCGGCAGTGCCTCGGGGTATTGGTGCGGGTGAGCAGGAATATACGACTGCTGGTGCGCACGCGACCGCGTCGAGGAGTGGGACCTGGTGTGATGCATGGTGGGACTGACGTGCGGGCGCGAGTTGCCATGGCTTCCAGGAAGAGGCGGAGGCATATGCTGCATATGACGCGACTCGTGTCCCGTGTCACCGGAACTGCGCCTCGGAGGCGAGTGCATACGGGGAGTGTGAACTACACCAGGATGAGATGGCATTTCATAGCCAGTAGGATACCCGGCGTCATTGCCCGAACGCGAGCGTGAAAAAGGGGGGACTGGCCCCGGCGGATGGGCCTGGATGGGCGCAGGAGGCCCATGCCTTGTTTTAGGGTCAATTGGAGAGGAGATGCCAGCCAAGCGTTCGTAGAGAATACTGTGGAAAGGAGAATTAGGGTGATTGATGTGACAAGGGAGACAAGGCTCACGCCCGCTCTAATTTCATCCGCTGGATGCTCCGCTTGGCCTGGAGAACCTTGAAATGAAGTTTATCATTGTCCTTGAGGCAGAGTTAGAGACAAATGGGGAGGAGGTGGAGAGCACTGACAGTCTCGATGTCTTTGACCTTCCTTTTGAGTTCACGGTATTTTGTCTGATATTTAGCGTCCTCGGCACCCGCAGCAATGCCGACAGGAGGATGTGGCTGTTTGAGGCGGGCGGAGGGGCCAGGGGATGGGCGGGCGGACATGGGAGATGGCTGAGAGCAGGACAGCTGGCAGGTTCGAGTCTATCGGCATTATTATTTCAACTCTGGCGTTGAGTCGGCTTCGATTGTTCGATATCTTGCCTTTTTCGGCTACTCCTCCTCTGCTTTTTTTTCTTATCCCAACATGTCCTCTGTTTCCCATCACACTCATGGCAAATCGCAGTCCAGCTGGGCCCCAGCACACAGGCGCCCCGCAGCCGTCCAGCTCACTCCGAATGCCGGCGTGCCTTTCTCTGATGTATTTTCATCTACTTGCATGGTATTCAATCAAATCTCCCTGCTTCGCCACACACCAATTCAGATACAGTTCCCACGCACATCACGTGATCGCCCGCCCGCTGCCGTTTTCTCTTAGGCTTTAGACAGCAACGACAGCAACCCTAGACTACCAAGTAAGTGGTGTCGTGATTTAGGGAGCAAACGCTAATGCATGTTCTGCGCGACAGTGTCGGCTCCGTTTAGACAGTAGGCCGTGGTGCAGCTCCACCGCCAGCAGGGCTGACATGCGCATTTGCAGAGACATGCCCCCTCCGGGGGGATTCGAAGCAGTAAAGTACAAACGAAACTTGCCATTCCGTGGACCAAGCTCGCTGGTGATTCTCGGCGCGGTGACCGGGATATGCACTTGGGGATTCTACAAGGTTGGGAAAGGTAATCTAGAAAAACGGTACGAGACATGAACATCTCCGGACAGAAGCGCTACGCATGCGGTCAGCTGGACGTGGAACGTGTCCCATCGACCTCCCGCCCAACGCTAAACGTGGGCACAGGATCCGGCCGCATGCAGCAGGCTTATCTTGTCACGGTATCGGACCGCAGGTACTGATATGGCAATCACAGGGAACTTGCGCGCGAAAAAGTGTGGTCGCGCATCCACCTGGTGCCGCTGCTGATGGCAGAGGGCGACCGCGACGCATACCGACGCGAGCAGGCAGCGCTCGCGCGGGAGCGGGAGATAATGAAGGACGTCAAGGGCTGGGAGGTAAGAGACGGCCCCTGTCGCAGACGCATGATCAGCACTCATGATTTGCATCGGATTGTGCCTCCCCGGAATTGTGTGTTATTCGAACTGGGTTGCAGGCCGGAAAAGGAGTGTACAACAGCACGAGATATCGGTCGCCGGAAATTGTCATTTGATGGAGTAGCTGTAGAAATTAGACATAAATGGAAGACGAGCCGTGTGATTGCAGCCCAGTTGCCTGGGTGGGTGTTGCCAGATAGAGTCGTGGCCGTCAAACACAGATTTTCAAGGATTTCGTCCAAATCCGCGGGAAGGATCTGCCGACATATCCATGTCACAACAGATTGCCTTTTTTCTTGAGATCCTTTAAAACAGTATGCTCCTCCGTCCGTCCCTCGCCCTACTCTCCCTGCGCACGCGTCTGCGCCCCATGCCCGCCACAATCCCTCGCCGCCCCATGTCTGCGTATCCTGACCAGCCCATCTTTGACTTTGAGGACTTTTCTGTCCCCCTCGTCGACTTTGACGACGACCCCAAGCCTGCCTACGACTTTGACTATTCCGACAACTACTTTGCAAACTGGATCAACGACCCCGACCTCCTGCTTGCCCCCTCGTCTCCGATCCCCATTCCCCTCCTCGCCCCCTCGTCTCCGATCCCCATCCCCCCCCAGCCCCAGTTTTCGTACTCTGAGCGCGTCCTCTTCCCCCAGAACCCCGCCATCTCCCCCACTGACTATCTCGCCGTCTCTCCTGCCTCTTCTGAGGACCCCTACTCGCCGCGCCAGCGTGTCGAGTCCATCTCCCCTCTCGACACTACCTTTGCCCCTGTATGGCCGTCGCCCCGCGTCCATCGCTCGCCCTCGTCGTCGCGCCCGTCAGTCAGGCACTCTCCCATGGTCGACACCACCGTCCGCCAACGCATTCCGTCTCTGCGTGGCTCAGTGACTTCGCCCCTCCTCTTCACGTCCACCAGTGCCCCCGAGTCTCATCTGACACGGTCCTACAGTCGTGTCAGTGGCAACGATGATCCAGACGCGACGCTAAGGAGGAAGAAGCGTATCAGCCCACCACCTCTCGAGGCTTCGGCCAGGTCCCCCAACGCCGAACCAGGTACAGTCAACTTTGTTCGCATGTTTATTGTGCTCACTAATCCCGCAGTCCTCAAATCTGTGCTTCGGCCTCCGAAGCTGGCCCCTTCTGCCTGGCAATTGTACTTTACGGACTGGATCCAGAACCAGCAGGTGAATGGAACCCGCAAGCTTAATGTTGCGCAGGCTGCAAAGGAGGCCGGCCAAGAATACGCGTCACTCACAGAAGAGGAAAAAGAGGCAACTAACTTCTCCCATTGTGTGACGTCACCCGCTGACCTTCCTTCACAGCCCTATAAACGGCGTTCACAGGCTGCAAAGGAGGCCCGTGAGCGTGAGCTTGCCGCATACATGCGTTCCTTGACTCCTGATGACATCAAACGCGAGAACCAGTTTCGGGCTGCACAGCGCAAGGCGGGTAAATCCCGCAAAAGCAACATCAAGGACCCCAATGCACCAAAGAAGCCCCTTAGTGCTTACTTTATGTTCCTCCAGCGCATCAGGGCAAACCCGCAGCTAGTACGCAATATATTTGGCGATGAGACAGAAACGACTAAGCAGAGTGTACTTGCTGCGGCGAAATGGCGCTCTATGACCGACGCCGAGCGTCAGGTAAGTATTTCTGTTGTTGTATTTGTCCATTGTGACTCATCGGGAGCAAAATAGCCTTTCCTCGCACAGGCCGAGCAGGAGAAGTTGACAATCACTTATTATTAACTCCTCTCACTACGCTACCGGTCTTGAAGCTAAATATGCTGCTCTTACCACTTGTAATTCTACGTCTCAGCATTACGATTTCTTTAGATATATATAGCTCAAGAGCCATATAATGAGCGGCACTTGGTTCTTTCTGTGTAGATAGTACGTCATAATAACATTGATCTACAACGGCAACTGAAGAACCATTTTCTGATGAGGATCTCCATCCTCATCAAACTCCGGACCCTGTCAACGATGCGCTCAACGCTCCCTAGGTATTTTTACAACACTTACTTCAGGCTGATATCCAAACCTAAACATCATGATCATCAATCAAACATACATACTACGTGGAGACAGGAACGTAGAGAATGGTATCGACATACTTGGTATAGAAACCTTTGACAGGTAACTGCGAGTGACTTACGACCTCAACCCAATCAGTCGACCCGGCATTGAGTGCATCGGTCTTGATCCAGTCGTGCAGAGCCAGCACAAGCTCGCGTCCAAATCGGCAGCTACGATAGTTTTTAAGGACAGCAAGCCGACTAAGCTTGTAGTACCCTCCAGGTGTCTTATACCCCCGGATGGTGCCGACTGGAGTCAGAGATGGAGTAAGCCTGAGCAAAAAATGCGTTGCGATCTCCTTGTTGTCAAATCTAACATACATGATGGGTGTCAGAGTGGGTGCTTGGGGACGTACGTATCGACGTGCTCATCTAGCTCGGTTTCGAGAGGGAATTGCTGCTCGATGTGGAATACAGCGATTCTCTGGGGTTTGCGTGATCAATTGGGATGGGGTGATTGGGAGGAAGAGATGGATGGGAAATGGAGATGTACCACTTTGTAGCATTGGGAGATCTCCGACTCGGAGCGCGCGATTATTATTTCGTGTGCGGGGACGTCGCTGCGCATCTTCGTTCTCTGCAAGTTGTGTAAACTTGGAAGAGGAATGCCGACGCGAGCAGTATCATGTCGGTCACGTGATGGAAATCATAACATTGACAAATTCTTAAAAGTTCTGGGAGAAGCGGTTTCTTCGCCCGAGTTTCGAGGCGGCCCCTGTACACACTCTTTTACATTTTTCAGAGGGCAGAAAGTGAGAATACTGCATGGACTATGCAGAAATGTACTTATGACACTTCCAGATCCACGTGTACTCGTCTCGGAGGACGAGTCTCTTATGGTCGAGCCTGTGGTATCGGTCATTTATAATACTCTCCTCTCAGGCCGTCCCAAGCTCAACTCGGTCGTACGCACGGTTACCACCACTTCGACACGTAATGGCGTCGGCTGTGATTTTTTTACTCCCTCACCGAGTCGCGTCAAGGGGAAAAACAAGTCGGTGGATGTCTTTTCCGTGATTCCGCTTGAACACCAGGCTTTGCGAGATTGGTCCAGCTCTAGTAATCGGCATTTGCTCTTGTGGCCATGTGTGTATCCTCGGGCATCGTTTCTTCGCGTTGTTCTCATGTTGTTGATAGTCCACACCCATCTCATGATGTTGGATGAGCTTTCACAAGGCGAGGAGGGTACCTGGACAAAAAGAAGGGGGAAGCGACCTCCAAAACCTCGAGCGAGAATCGCGAAGTCTCCGCTCGTACAGCACAACCACACCGTCCAGCGGCGGCATGTATCCTTCGCAATGGAATCGACGCCTGCGCCAGCTACAGAACTTCCCGCCGTTTCTAAACTAACTAAACACGAGCACCGGATACAACGGTTCCAGCGCATGATACAGCTTCCTCGCTCAGAACTCGACTTGCAACATGCCTGGGGACTTTATGAGAAGATAGAGCAGTACCGCCTACCCATTCCGACCATAATGTCGTTCCTGGAAAAATACATCAGTGCCGTTGAGCTTCGATACGGGGTGAAACCGTCTGGGGACTCCGATGACGGGCTAGCTGGCCCTGCAGAGAACGCACTTAAAGTCTTGGACGACTTGAAGCTTGCGATCACACCGGCGTCGCGTTTCGACCAGTGGAGGTTGTGTCTGCTTGCTCGTGCCTTGGCGCTACGTGGAGATTATGAAGGCGCGACAAACGCCATTGACGACGCGGGCAAGATCGAGTTGCCTTTTCTCTTCAAAGCAGGGATCGTATCCGCGTACGACATGATTTTGACGTCTCTTGTGCGATATGAGGGCAACTCGCGGGCGATGGAGTTTATCGGCGATCATTGGGAAACCCTCTCCAAGTATATGCGTTATAAAATCTATGGCCCTTCGACTGCCCCTTTCAAACGTGTGGTGGATTCTTTGAAAGCGACTGCCACGCGTATCGCTGCCGAGATCACTGAGCCATCGTTTTTCTTGGAGAAGGAAGATTGGGACAAGAAGCGCCGCGAGAACGTTGGATGTTTCTTCATCCAGGCCTTGTCTAATGCCAACTTTAGTACAGAGGGATGTGAGGTGTATTCCAGGATGCAACGACTCAATCTTAATGTGCCCCGGCAATTCCAATTCATGCTCATCCGTTCTCTCGCACTACGGCCCGCCACCATGCACTCCGCCATTGATATGTACCAGTCTACCCACCACACCCAGGACGATCTGCTTTACGAGCGGCTAGGCGTGTATCTGTACGCACGACAAGGAGACGTCGAGACCTTTGAAGGATGCTTCAATAGACTCAAGGCAATGACTTCACCTATCGCAGAAGATATCGCATCGTTGATACACGGCTATGCTATGGCCAATGACGCCCAGCGTGCAGAAGAGACGTTTGAGGAATTCTTTCCTTACGGTGCAAATGGAAAACGCTTGAACTCCCCGGGTATCCCTCACTACGCTGCCGTCATAAATGCTCATGCTAGGAAGGAAGGCAACAGCCAGAAAGAAATTTCGTTTTGGCTCACGGACTTGGCAAAGGCAGACCAGGTACCTAACGAGTACGTTTTCACCATCGTCCTCAATGCTTTTGCCGCTGCGGGCGACCTTGATTCCACCATGAATGTGCTTCAGGAGATGCGCAAGGCTGGGATCAAGCCCAACGTGGTGACGTATACCATTGTCATTACCCTGCTAGCGCATCGCAAAGACCCCCTGGGTGCTGAGGCTGTTTTCAAGCGCGCGTTAAAGGAAGGAATCGTCCCAGATAATCGCATGATCGTTGCCCTCATGAACGCGCACGTCGAAGGAGGTTCTTGGAAGGGTGTTATCCGGGCGTATGACTATATAATGGCTGCTCGTGTCACCGCGCTTTCCCTCGAAGTCTACAATACTCTCATGAAAGCCTACGTTCTCATTGGCGCCCCGTTCACCGTCGTCTACAATTTCTTCCAAAAACTAGAAAGATCAAAGGCGAAGCCCGACGCGTACACGTATGCCCTTCTTGTGCAGTCAGCTTGCGACGCTGGCTTGATGAGCATCGCAGCAGATATCTACTATGACTTGAAGGAAAGCAAAAAGCCTGGTTGGAACGTTGATGTCAATGTGTTCATATTGACCATTCTTATGGCTGGTTTTCTTCAACATGGCGACAAGGTTAGGGCTCATGGGGTATATAAAGAGATAACAGAACTGGGTATTAACCCTTCTCCGATCACTCTCAGGACCATTCTTGAGTCATACGGCCATGAGATGTCGAAGGAGAGCATGGAGATTGCGGAAGAGTTCGTTAAGAGCCTGGTTGAAGTCCCAGAGGAGGAAAGGACTTGGAAGAAGCCCAAGTATGACAGCTTGAGTGCTCTCCAACATCTCTATGGACCTGTTCTAGCTGGGTGGTCGCGCATGGACCTCCCCGAGGACGTCGAGCGTGTGATTCAGGATTTGCAGGACTCTGGAGAGGAACCTTCCATCGGAAACTTGACGAGACTTCTGGATGTTTATCGCCGTACCTTCAACATCGATGCTGTTATGGAAATCTGGCCTAAAATCCAAGAACTTGGAGTGAAGATTACTTCAAGAGAATGGATGCTGCCCCAGGATGGCCCCCCAGACTCAACTCGGGGCATAAGAGGGAATGTTCTTTGCGTTCCCCTCTCCATATATATCGACGCTCTTTCCGCTGCGGGTTTACATTCCGAAATAGCGAAGATCTGGAAGGATCTGCGTAGTCGAGGGTTCTCTTTCGATTCCCACAACTGGAATCACTTGTCTGTGGCTATGGTGCGAGCTGGCGAGGTTGAACGTGCTTTTGAAGTCGTCGAACGCGTCATCATACCGTATCAGGAGTTAAGCATAACTTATCGTCGCAAGCGAGATTCCAACCCAAGCTCACCACTCCTTTCCGACGTCGTCAAAGAGAGCCAAGAGGAAGATGAAGAGGATGAGGTACCTAGTGTTCCTGCTTTGCGTGGCCACACAAGGCGAGGAATAGCCAAGCAAACTGCATCAAAGACTGAGGGACTGGATGTTTTCAAAGAAGACAGTGACCATAGTGATGATCCTGCATACCACTTGCATATTCTCCATCAGATTTCACCGTCATGGTCTGTTTGGATGGCTCACAAAGCCACCATCTCGATCTTGCTCATGGCGCTCAATCGTCTCAGAGAAGGGAAACTTATGCGCGCTATTGGTGCGACCACAGAACATTACGATGAGGACGAACCACGCAAAGCGCGAGAGGTGCTCCAAAGGATCTACGAAAAGTATCCCAAGACGGTTCAACTCGTTCTCGATCTCGATGACGATCAAAGGCAAATGCTGACAACCGACAAATACAACGAACTATACAACTTGACGTAAGAGCAAGATGGAGAAATCAGAGCTGGGGAGGGTGTGCAGGATCGGGCAAATCAAATCAAGCAACGCCAATCTTATGCTCCGTCGGAATCGTCATCTGAGGAGCCATCTCGCCGACGACGCTTGTTCGACCCGTGCCGATTCCGCTACATGGATGAATCAGTCGGGACAGGAAACGAGCTCCACAGGACCCTACCAGTGGAAGCTTCTGCCCTTGGTTGCCAAAGGCAATGGAGAGGGCAGTAGTATCTAGTTTTACACATTGATTAGTAATTAAGAAGAAAGTTAGTAACTAGTACTAATGCTCATACCTGGAACGCCTGGAAACCGCTTTGCTGAATAAACTGTAAAAGTGTCTGTGAAAGTTTGAGCAAGCACCGGGGAAACATCGTTGTGAACGCATGTGGCTCCGGCTTCCGGCGCGGGTGGCCTGCCAGAAAAGCTTATTATCACAGCTTTGAGGTTGGAAAGTACCACTCACGCTCCGATATTCATCAAGCGCAATCTAAGACGAAATGAACCTGAAGAATTGAGTTCAGAGTTGATCGCATAGAAGGAGAGTCACCTTCGGTTCGGACTGATAGGTCCTGGAAAAGAAAGAATATCCCAGGCTTCCGATGTTCATCGAGAAGACGACATGCATTAGCCGATAGTGGCCCAATCAGCGTGCGCGTATAGGTATGGCGTGGTAAAGGTGGGACAGACGCAGACGACTGAATCGGAGTTGCTGTAGTTTGGATCACAGGGGTTAAATTCGACGAGTAGTATGGAGGTGGTGGCGGCGCCTGAGATTGAGCATATCCCGTGGAAGGATAAGGACTATCGACTTGTGTTTGGGTGACATCATGATTATACCGTTCCGGTTCCTGTGCCCAACCCTCATCTCTCCCGTCGGAGTTAGAGGCTCGGATGGTCGGGTCAACTTGAGGGTGATAGGTGTCCATTGATTGGTAGGACGTATCCGTTCCCCACGCACGATAAGGGAGAGCTTCGAGATCCTGCTCAGACTGCCACGAATCCTGAAGAGTACTGCTGGCGGTGCGTGAAAAGGAGGTAATCGATGGTAGAGCTGGAGGAGGAAAGGTCGTATTCCGATCGACTGGTGGGCTCTGTGCAGAATAGTCCCATGTTGCGGTTTCAGGCGCTGTAGTAGTACTATATGATGAAGAATCAGAAAAACTCAGGTTACTAGCCATAGGGGGATAGTAGGCTTGTCCGTTGAAGTTGGTGGCCTGAGAGGACATTGATGGGGTCGTGACCCCGCCAGCCTAATTGCGACGAAAGTCAAAACTCTAAGGGTAAGTTCCGTCGCAAAGAATGCACAAACCTGGTCTCCTGACCTGAATTGCACGGAAGGTGTAGACTGTAATATTGGTGTCTGATTGCCTGAAGATCGAGGGTGAGACGTTGACGAGCTTGTTCCTCTTCGTCTTGTTTTAGTTGTGTGTGCCGGTACAAACCGATCAGTTGAGGAGGGGTGCAAAACGAGATTCATTTCTTGCGTCCCGTCTGCAGACCACAAATCAACGGTGACCAAGAAGAAAGAACACTCCACGTCACTGTACAAATCAGACAAGGTGAAAACAAAAGGAGAACGCGTCAACCGAGAAGCTTACTCAACATCAACGATGGTATCGTCTTCATTTTTAACTACCATTTTAGCCACCGCAGCTGGAGCTAATGGTCTTCGATCCTAGAAGATATTTCGTCCACGTATATACTGACAGAGATACTTAACTTACTTTATCACCGAATCCACACATACGGGCACGGAGAGGATTTTGAACAACCTCAAGCGAGTAGTGCCTACGTAATGGCGTATAGATTGACTAGTCTCACCCAGGAAAAACTGTCAACCTACCTTTGACCCTGCCACAGACCCCACTCTTCCGGGCCATTTAGGGCAGCCTGACGCTGACGAAGAGACGTTACAGTTGAATCAAGTTGTCGAGGGTTTGTCTGTTGGATCATTATCGAGTACCAGGAGACTTTGGACCGATAAGCAAGATTGTAGCCAAGCGATATAACCTTAAGATGGATGGTTGATGGTGGGAGAGAAGACCGGGGTGATTTCGAGCACCTGTTACTACACGTCGCTCTGTGAAATGAATTCTCACGAGCAAGCCAGGGATTATGAGATAGAATACGGATTTCTGAATGACTGGGCGGTGGGATGTGTTGTCCAGTAAGAGGAGACCCGACAGAGTGGAACACCCACACACCACAAGATGTCACCTCGAGTTCGCAACAAATCTTCTATTTACTCGTCTATTTTGGCCCGTTGATTACACCAAGCTCCTGACAGGGGGTCCTGTTGTCTAAAAACCTGTTAGAATATTCCCCGCACTGTATATTGAGGGGTGAGAGGAATAAACGCGCTTACTAGTCAAGCTTTATAAATTAACACAGCCACAGATCTATGTTTATTTCTTTTTCTACCACCGTGAGTAGACATGCAAAAATTACAATCGCTTCATCTCTTCATAACGACTATACCCGGGAAAACCAGTCTCTCGTTTGGTGATTCGATCGACAACTCCGCCAGTCATTGCTACCTTATGATAACATCTATGTCAACAATGATGCTGATACTTACACAGGTTTGTAAGTAGACTCCGAGATTGACAGATTGTATCCCACCTTTGTAGATCTTAAGCATGGTTTGTCAATATATTTTCAGTGGGTCGCGACTCGCGAGGACGATATCAGTCCGCTTTTTACTGCAATATCTGATAAGATGAAGGTATCGTTTATTGATCTTTGCACTGTGCAAACTGATGCTATTGACCCAACGAAAAGTTCGAAGTCACATGACTCCGGAAATCACCGAGATTGGACTTGGAACACTTTCCGCCATCACCCTCATGGCGATCCAGCGTCTAGCCTCTACGTGGCTCAAGGGACCAGTACCCGAACGAGGGGAAGCTAATAGACGCCCCTCCCCTTCGCTGGGGAGGGTTAACACCTCACGAGTCAGTGAGCGGCGAATGCCATCACGCACGAGCCACGCAGTCCGCGCATGCCGCATAGAGTTTATCCTAGGCATAACCCGCTAGTCCTACTCCGAGAAACGTATCTAGAGAGGACGTAGCTAATAAACAGCTTCCACAGTTCCGTCCCCCAGAGATGGGGTAGCACTGTAAGCGACCCGGAGGGTTCCTCCGTTCACCTGCCTAGGAATACACTAGCGCACGCCTTAGTGGAAGGACCCCGTCTACATACACGCCCCCCGGAATGTATAGTAAAGGGAGATTCTGAGCAATAAGGAGGCCCGCCCCCAGAGCTACCCACTATGGCGGCCAGGGGATGAACCGGAGGAAACCGGGAACCACTGAAAAAACGACGAAAATAAGAGCAGACCGGAACTAAGTCCTGAACCCGAACCTAGCGTCGATCCGGCCGCACTGGCAGAACAACGCATAGCCAAAAAGGCAAAGGTCGCCGGCCCGAACCTAGAGAACCCTCAGGAAAACATAGTTGCGAGCACCACACGCGACGTCGGTGAAGTCTCAGATCGAAGCGACGAGGAAGGACCTGCTAGGAAGAAACCACCAACTATGGCAGTAGAGGCCTTCACCTTCCCGGACCCCTTCCAGGAGACCCCAACAGACAGAGAAGAGAACCCTTCCGAACAGATGACGCAGAGGGGAGATCAACCTCACTACCCCGCAGTCAACTCGACAACGTTCACGCAGACACCAGTTCCCCGGGTCGTAATCCCTTTGAGACGACTCACTGCGAACCTTGATCAAAAATTGGTAGACATGGTGACCGAGGATCCCGAAGCTTACCTGGCAGTAATCCCGTTCGGTGCTGGCCCGAAACTCTTCAAGGACAACCCCACTCTACCCACGAAGATAGCCCTCTTCCTGGAAGCCCTGTCAATTGGGGCCAACAACCTCGACGTATCCAAAGCGATTTGGAAAAATAGGCCAAGTGGCAGGAGAGACTTCGAGACCCCCTGGACTCTGATCCTGGCAGGGGCGAGCCCGGAATTGAAGGAATTCCTCATTTGGCAGCAGACTTTCGCCATCTCTCCCGACCTCACCTTCAGTGTGGTCCCTTTCGACACCAATCTCCGCTCCTGGGTGATCACGAATATCTCCGGAGGAGCTGTCAAGCCCGGAGATGAAGCGAGGAGGCTCGCCCTAGGCTCACTGAAGAAAGCCCTCTGGGACAGCCAAAAGTTCCGAGCAATCAGCAATAGGATGCTAGCGGACACCGGTGTCGCGGGTGGCCCCCGAGAGCGTGCCTACTTAGCCACCAAATCCTTCGACTTGACGTTCATCGAGTCACACGACACGCAGGGCAACCCGGCCCCAATCTGGCAGCTGACAGCCAAACCGATGACAACGGACCACGAACTACACGCGAACTTTAAACTGGAAGTTTGTCGCACCCGAGTTATGGTCGGGCTCCACTACCTGGAGATGGAAAAGAGGTTAGTCGAGTGTGCGTGGTGCAAGTCGGATGCCCACCCTGCCTACGCCTGCCAGCTGCCAAAAACCGAAGACTGGCTCGGCCCCCGCCCAGACAACGCGGAGAGATTCAAGAAGAGAACGGAAGCCTTGAGGGGACGGGGGGCTCCACCCCAGAGGGGTTCACACGCAAGAGGCTGGACAGTTGTCCAGCATGGTACTAACAGGGGCTCCGGTTCATATGGGGGACGCGGCTTCTCACGAGGCTCGTTCAGAAAGTGACCCCGTACCTAGCTATGTGGCGCGTAGCAGTACCGTACAATATACTATATGAGCCTTCAACGGGCGTCGTCAGCGGTGAAAGCTGTGTGAAGAGACATGCAGGGTCACGGACATCGGGAAGCAGCACACAACCCCTTGTCCCCTGCATCCGGGTCAGGTCCTAGAAATGGGTCTAGGTGCCTAAGAGGCAATCTGTGCAAATCTAACTTACCTTCGGTCGTCGGTGGGACCTAGCTGGGGAATCAGCAACTCATACCTGGAACGCACGCCCATTAGTGCCGGAAAGGATGAGACCACCAAACCCTGGGGGAGCTTGGCTAGCTGCCCCAGGGGACACTAACCTCCAACAGCTACGAACACAAACAGAACAGAACATTCCAACGAAACAATCCAAGGTGAATACGGCACACGACTCAGTGGGACTAGAGGGTGTAGTGCCCCACCCGCGGGACGTCAACCCGATGACAGCCCCAGGAGAACCGAAGACGGGCAAGCGACGCGAGGCCAATGGGAGATGGGGAGTGAGAGGACGTCTTCCCCTACCCCCGGCGATGAACAGCGGCCCGTCGCATGGGGAGCAGTCAGCGAACCAGTTCCTCCTCCTGCAGAGAACCCTGTCGTAGGAGTACAGTCAGTACAGCCCCCACAGGGGGCCGAAAGGGACGGGGCCCCCCTCCTTGAGCAGTCTGCTAATAGATCGCAGTCGACGGTCGGTTGGCGGTTCAGACTTGGTACAGTGCCAGTCCCCGAATAACAATATCATCACTGTAAGCTGAGGGCTACGCGCGAAGCCGGCTAGCCCCAGTAAGACGTGTAGAACAATCGCCCACCACATGTTTCCACTTTTAGAATCCAACTATTAGGTCAGATTGTAATGGACTGAATGAGACATTATCGTCTCTGACTGCGTCTAAATTCTTATTCACTAAAACTATTCTTTAGCCTACCCTCCCTCCCTGATAACATCCAGTGTATTTCCGTTGGAAATATCCCACACTGGATAGCTCACTGTCGTTGGCCCACCCACCCGTATCGCGGCCTTTCACCTGTGTACAGATGTACAGAGGTGCTGTTCTGGCCCTCACGCCACGAATTTATGTTTGTCATTCTATTCACACCCAGATCAAGTCATCTACGGATAGTAGAATAAGGAAATGGACCGGCAGTTTGGTTTAATTCAAGAATATCACGTCTGCGGTGTTAATTGAGTCAAATCTGACCCCACAGTCGTAGTTGTGTGTATATAGATCTGTAATATATATATTCAAAGTTTGACTGACTTGTGTGATACTACTATCCGCGTGTGTACCAAGTCTGGACCGCCAAAAGTGTTCCAAGTCCACTCTCGGTGATTTCCGAGGTCATGTGACTTCGAACTTTTCGTTGGGTCAATAGCATCAGTTTGCACAGTGCAAAGATCAATAAACGATACCTTCATCTTATCAGATATTGCAGTAAAAAGCGGACTGATATCGTCCTCGCGAGTCGCGACCCACTGAAAATATATTGACAAACCATGCTTAAGATCTACAAAGGTGGGATACAATCTGTCAATCTCGGAGTCTACTTACAAACCTGTGTAAGTATCAGCATCATTGTTGACATAGATGTTATCATAAGGTAGCAATGACTGGCGGAGTTGTCGATCGAATCACCAAACGAGAGACTGGTTTTCCCGGGTATAGTCGAACCGTTACAGTCAGCCTCCCAGAGCCTCAGTCGTGAGCTCCTTTCGGCTCATTCCCATTCTTCTTGACTCCGACACTCGCGAGCTCCACTTCCAGTCCAAATCTCCGAAGACTCTACCATTCACAGAAGTTTGTTTCAGCCACTGCATCTCATGATGTCCACTACGTCTCCTTCCTCTGCGTCCATTACGCTCCTTCAGCAGGAGTATGCGCAGCTCCAGAAGGTTCAAACGGAAATTCTTCATGTCCTTGAGACCCTTAAGAAGAAAGACAGTTCCTTCCTTGAAGGAAAATATGAAGACACCGAAAGAAAGATGACGAATATAGTACAAGAGTTGAAAGAGAGAGGCGGTACTCTCGTACCCGTGGCAGCACCAGGTAAAGCCTATCTTACTAGCATAAATGTCTTCGGTGCATGACAAGATATCTAATACTTATCTTACAATGAATTCCTTCAATTATTCAGATCTTGAGGTTCAGATCATTGTCATTGTCACTAGTACGGTGGTCAAGGACTTATCTCGTCAAATCTCAATCACCCTCAAACAGAATTCGTCTGTACGCGACCTCTACGACCATCTGCGGACGAAGTTACTTGCATCATACTCATCAATCGATATCTATGATGTTCAAACTGCATCTCTCGCAGATGAAGATCAGCTCGTTTCTGGCACAATCTATCGGGTCCACCTCCATCCCACACCGCCAGCAACGCCAAGTCCCGCCAATTCCCAAAGTGCCGTGCCCAACATCTACCGTTCACGCTCCATCAAGGAAATTTTGACCGCTTTGATGCAAGACAATCTGGTGCGTGTACGCGCTCCCCCCGCTTGCGGGAAGTCCACTGTCGCGGAGCAGATCAAGGAGCGATACACGGTGTATTTCGATACCGTTCATCCTATCATCAATTTGGCTCCTTATATGCCATCGAGAGCACAAAAGGAGATCTTTAGAGATCACCCCATTCTTCTAAACCTCCTCGAGCTCCGACAGAAGAAGGCAACGACCCTCCTCATTATAGATGAGGCGCAGATACTCAACTGCATCAACCCAACGCATCCATTTTGGAGACATTTAAAGATCATCATTGACTCCCAAGTCAAAAATCTACGCATTCTGATGTTTGGCGTCTACGGCGAGGGACCCTCTCCCATTCGCTCTATCAATCCAGTCCTTTCCTCGCCCATCTCTTTACCCACGGTTGATTTTCCAGTCCTTCATCTGGACAAGAACGAATATGACACAATGGTCAATCGCTACAATTCGTACTCAAACGGTATTAAATTGACGAAGAGATGCTGTGAATATCTTTGGACCTTTCTTGGTGGCCATATTGGGCTCGTCAAGTATCTTCTAGAGTTTCTGGACAGATCTCACGCCTCACATCAGCTACGGACTGAGCAGGCTCAAATGACTCAAGAGGATGATACCAAGATACTGGAGTTCATATTCAAAATAGGATTCAGACAATTGGACACCCTACGGTCAATCCCAACAGTCAACTTCCTCCAAGCTAGAAAAGTCCCTCATGTAATCGAGGTCTTGCACAAGATTATAATGAACGGTGGCAAACTCCCGAAAGATCTGCTCACAGAGCAACATACTGCAGCCATCGCATTCCTTTTGGACACCTATTGCATCACGTCTGACACGGTACATTGGTGCATTGCCTCACCATACATTCAATTCGCCATCTTACGGACGTGGAGAAATCCCGTCCTTTCTCTGCCATCGTTCGACAGCTTCCTTCAGCAATGTATCACATCAATTGACTATGAAGAGCTCGGCAAGTGCGAGTCATCGTCCGCCTCTGGCCAAGTCTACGAAGATCCAATCAAGTGTGCCCTTTATGCTAAGATGCCTTCCTTTTTGCCGATCGGAGCACGTGTGGATCCCGAGGTTGGCCGCTTCTACGGTTCTACTGGACGTGTTGACCTTTGGATCTCGGATGCCAAATGGGCAATCGAAATTCTACGTAACCACAACGCTATCGAGGAACACGCGGATCGGTTCCAAACCACGTACAGCATGCTGCCGATTAATGAATACATCGTGCTGAACTTCGTGCAAGAAAAAGATGCATTATTACAGGATCTTAACATCCCTCGGAATGAGACTTCCATAAAGCGGGTCTGGCATGTTCACTGGTCTCCGATGGCAAACCACATCGTTTTGCGCGGTCGGATCGCAGGGATCGAGCGACTACCTGTCCATCAGAACCCTCCGAGCATTGCCGTCACAGGACCCTTTGATACTATCATCAGGCGGACAAGAAGACTTTTCTCAAGAATACGACATCCTTAGCACTATTAAACTTGTAGGGAGAGTATTTACAATACTTGATGTAGTCCCAGCTTTGTCTGAACTGTAATGAGGCCGTGTTGTTCAGTCCCTTCGTCATTGAAATATTGATGGCTGAGACATTTGTCACACTTGCCGATTCATGGCAAAGCGGAGTTTCAATTGTTTGTTGACCGAGTTCAACTATGTACACGGACTGAAGGAATGAAATGAATGAGATTTTGCACTTCCCATCATTTTGACACCTCCCACTGGGTCATTGACTGACACGGCGGAGGAAGCGTTCCTCAAATGCAACATATGCCGTAATGTCCTTTGACGAAACCATCGTCAATGTAAATCAGACACTTAGTAAGGTGTACAGGCCGTGAGTCTCTAGAACTAAGGGAGATATCATGCCTCCGTACCAGTTGTACAGTGATATCTGTTTCTTCTCGCTCGTACAATCATGATATGCGAGCTAACTAGAATAAACTGCGTTGTGCATTCTCAGGCAGACCTCTATCAGGCTTGCGGCCAAATGCAGGATCTTGTCCAAATGCGCGGGAAGCTCGTGGATCGTTATTTCATTTCGCATAAACTATTCAAGTTCCAAGCTGGTTGCACAGATCGAAGCGCAAGATGCTAAAAAGGTTTCGTGGTCGTTGAGGAAGCATCTGAGAATATTCGCGATATATCTTCTTCAGGAGTTATCAGTATCCAGCTTCGCAAAATTTAGACTTTGTTCTGGGAAAATACACGGTATAATAGAGCAACTAGGCATGATCTGGAAATCAGCTGTAATGAGCGAGGGTGTAGACTAACGATACTCCTGCAGCAATTGTTTTATACAATCGCAGTATGTTAAAGTAGAACCTTTTTCGGAGTACAATCTCTTGTTTTGCCGGATATGCATTACCACCTGATGATCCGGAATTTCGAGGGTTGCCGCACTTGATTACTACATGACCTAGGCTCAAAAGTAGAACTCCATAAGTATATTTACCGCGAGGGTATCTCCTCATGGACTGCTGGATACGGACATTGATTTCGATCCAGAAAATACTGAACAGTCCACGATTTCGAATAATCCGAGAAGCAACCGAGAAGTGAACAATTAATTGCAACGACCTAATTTCCAAGTCAGAACTAGCGTTCTTGTGGGCTCGGGCCGTGTGAGAGGACACCTTGTGTCCTACTTCGCTTAGCCTACTAGAAGAATGGAACAAGTTGGTGTCCATCAGGTGGGAGGTACGGAATGAGAGACGTGTTCCGACCTTCTGTCAGCTCACACGTCGATCGTCTTCGATCCCGGTCTGACCTCCTGTCTAACCCCTATACGCGCTGTTCGTGGCCACCCGACGAGTTGGGCGCGTCGATGTTACAAAGGTCATGTTGAATAAATCGCCGATTAACCTCGAGTGTCATTTCGTGAATGTACACAACCGTAAAATGTGATTCTTTGGATCTCCTTGAATTTCTGAACATCTCAGGTCTCGTGCCTCAACGCTACAAATATAACGATTCAGTCCCATCTTGTGACGCATGTACCAGGCTTTGCTTTGCTTTTGTTGTACTCAAGGACTTTTTTTCTTGATTAATGGAAACAAAGGAAGGTTGAAAACGCCCGTGGATCTTGTCACGCTTAATTCGCTCATAATCTGAATATAATAAAAATTGCGAGTTCGTTTTGACACGACCAATGAGCCGCCGTTCACTCAGTATCAAAGATGGAATACCACTTGGTCGGGGGAGCCTCGCGGCCGACCCCGGGCACGCTCGTGCCTGATTATGTTATTTCTCGTGCTAAACAGCTATGATACAGACATAGGGAGCGGAGGGCGGGTAACGCGAGAAATAATTGTAGATAAAGTCTGCAAGAACCTAGAGATCAATAAAGATTTATTTAAAGCCTAGAAAGGAATAAGAAAACACTCGCCTAGAGAGCAATTGTAAGTGTTGTCTAACATAGGAACACTACGATTGCTTGGAATTGGAATTAAAAAACGCTGACTACATTACATAAGTAATTCTAGGTACCATTAGAAGCGCAATACTACCTCGTCAACGCTCTCTAGGCTTATTAGTCACGTGGTCCTCGCGACTTGAGGCTCTCATTGGCCTCATGAAAACTGAGTTTTAATACGATTGTTCTGATCTCTAGATCATTATCTAATACATATCACATATCTGATTCGCTGAAACCTCGACGTCTGCCCACCGTGTGGTCCTCGCTGCTGCCTCCACTGCCTGTCCATTCGTCTGATTATTTCTTCAAAAGGTATGACGATGCAGAGCTTTATGGTCCGTGCACTGGTGAGTGGAGTATTGAAAAAGATTCAAGATTTTCTTCTGTCACGGGTGATTCTCGGGCCTCGGCAGGAGCGCGTATCAGACAAACAACTAAACAACGGAAAGTCGAAGGGGTCTATCGTTATGGTAGCTGCTGTAACCCCTACGGCAAAGCTTTCAACATTCTCGAACTCTTTCCCGTATCCTTGGGAGCTAAATGCACTTAGCATGGTATGGACGATAAGACGTAAAGCATAATTGTTCTTGACTCGTCGGCTTGAATGGCGTAAGTTCCGGCTGGGGCGGGATCCTGTATGCCATAAAGGCGTTACCACAGTTGCCCGTCTTTTGTCGTGCTTGCTCTGAGTCTTTGTAGCCAGTACGGCTCCATGGAAACAACCATTATTTGTGACTACTTGATACAGAAAACTGATTGGCATGATGGATACGTGGACGCGTGAACAATTACTCCGCTACATAGAGTTCATCTGATTGACAGTAGAAGACGCAAAATTTATACTATCGTGATGACTAATACTTATTCATCGGGAAATTCGCACTTTGTGTTATCGTCACGAGGCTTCACGAGGTGATCTAAATCAGTACGATTTTGCCAAACATTGACTTCATAAATTATGATGTGAATGATTTGACACGCCCATGGTAAATACTCCTAGGATGTGGGATCTGATATATGACAGTCCGCCTCATCACAAGGTGAAAGCAGCAACTACAAAGGTTCTATGCTTTGTTTTCTCAGGCCACAGAACTGTCTCAGGATGAATGGTTCATCCCTGAGAAACAGCTCCTCCATATGGCTGCATGGTGATAAAGGTAGTTTTAACCACATGATACTGAGGTTGCTCCGGCCATAGAACATCCGCTTGGACGGGCACCTGAACTGACAAGAAGTCAGTGGAGCCGTAACGATCAGGTGCGGAGTTTCCCCTTCCCTCACTCGACGGAATTGGAACTGTGACCAGCATTACCACCACCATGCACTTACAGGTGCGTGCGACAATCAGCAGAATC
>JABAJZ010006897.1:16257-27765 GCA_018857265.1 Termitomyces sp. T32_za158 | reverse complement strand
TGGTGAAGACTGAGTATGGAGGAGTTTGGAGACAAAGCCTCCTACAAGCTATGCATTGGTCTATGGTGAAGGCATGGGTGACATAGCTCATATCTCCTTATATAGAAGTGATATGAATTATATAATTGATGGGCATCAAATATTATATTGTGTAGTTAGAAATAAATATTCATTTGTTCAAAGGCCCCAAATTATATAATGTAGTTAGAAATAAATATTCATTCAAGGCCCCAAAAACTATATCTCCATCAATTTTGACCATATCAAGGATCTCGCTTAGGGTTGGGTTCCCCTCATTAAGGGAGCATTTTGGAAAAAGAATCAAGAAAAATATCTATTTTTGAAAATATAATATTTTCTACAAAGTGATGGTCTCTAAGTGAGTGAACACACATACTGGAGGTGCCAGGGGAGATGGACCATGCACTAATACACTTCACATAATTTACAGCACTATCATCTATGGCAGCATAATATGGACATCAGCCTGATTTCTGAGCACAATGAGGCACCTGTACAAACAGGAATAGTGGATTATTCCAACAGTGCAAATATGTTTAGTATTTTGTTCAGATAGGAGGAGACTAAGTAGACTACGACATAGGACAAAGCCCGAGTGGGTTCAGGAACGTGTGGACGCTATCATCATTATCACCATTATTCTTTTGTCTTCTAAGGATCCGATGCAGCGGCTGAATCGCATTCTTCTAGTCTGTCCTCTCTTTAATTCTTTCTCAGAATCTCAAGAGCCTATTTGAAGGGTGTCAGCAATCTTTGTGATCTTCAAGTTTTATTTAAGATAGGCTAGACTTGAGTTTGAGGCTACTATTTTCCTCATGCCATTTTTTGGACTAAAAGTGGAATGCAATCTTAATACTACGTTGATATACTCAGGATTTATCTTTTATAAGAGAGATCAATCATAGAAACATCGAATAAAATATTCGTTGAGTTTGCTTGACCCGCGAATATACTTCGAATATCCTGTGCCGTAAATATCAACCTTGTTGCGATTGACATTACGAAGTCTCTTTTATACTAAGCCTCCGTCGACGTCGTTCAATCGTAGTGACTTTAAACTTCAAGCTTCAGCCTCAGGGATTAGACTTCCCCAAAATTCAAACGATGCACTTGTCCAGGACTTCGATGACTTGAAAAATCTCTCGCACTACTTTGAACAGGTAATCGATATGTATGTAACGTCACCGAAGATTTGACATTGATAACGTCAACTCACACGATCTCCTCACAATGTTATCATTCTCTTTGGATCCGAAGCACTATGCCAGACAACTTCTGAAGAACGTTTCACAAGTCCATCAGAAATCGGGACTTCATAACTGCAACGGGTGGCTAGTGACATTAGCTTCGCCCGTATGGAACGATGGTCCATGGTTCATTTGCGGATTTCAGGCCCGCGCTGATGATGGGGTCGATGCAAACCCATTTCCAGCATATATGAGCATTGCCCATAAAGAGCTGGGAAACTTAATGAGCAGGTGATATGGACGCCATGGGCACCATGAACCCTTCGCTGAAAGCTCGGAGCCAGGCAGGAATAGCGATCGATTAACCTAGCTCAATGTCGACATTAGGAAATTCTTACCGGTCTTTACGTGCCGGAATCACGTCCCGGAGGACGCTCAAGCTTTCGTTGAGAAGAATGGATCTCACGTCAACGAATCCCGGAGAAATTTAAGGAGGAGATATCCCCATTACTCTAGTTGTAAGTCCTGGGGGAGGAAGAGTCTTTCGCAGTCTGGTCCTCGTGTGCAGACCAAAGCTTGATATGTATCGAAGGGAAAATTCATTCAGAGTGGAGAGAAGGGGGTTCTAGGCGATAGGTGAACAGAATGGATCGAGCCCTACTTCGCTCGAGGACGAGCTAGCTTTCCAAAAAGGTCAATTAACCGTAAAGGAGTTGCAGAAGCAATTAGAACAACAAGGCTACCTTGATCCCGGATCGTAGATACCGGCTGCAAACACCGTGACGGTTCTACATGCCTTATAAATATTGAATCGATGTCAGATGACTTAGAAGATTGTCACCAGCCGTACTGCAAATGTAAGGGTTCGATGGTGGCGTGCTGATGATAGATAAGAGAGAGCGGATGCCAAGGCTATCAACCATAGGAAGATTGAGAGAAGATGGTGTAAACCATATATGTACTGCATTCCAACATTCCAACATTGTCCACATTCCACCATCCAAGCACTAGTATGACCCAGGCAAATTGAACAGCAACTCATGTGCTATCTGATAGATTCTCCGGCATCAAGACTCAGATGAGGAGCAGTACAAAGTTGCACACAGATCCAATCTGCGTGGTCAATTGAGTGAATGAACGTGGACCGGGAACGAGCACATTTTTGATCGATTCATTCTAGTCTAGATACAAGATCAGGAGGTTTTGCGCTTTGATATTTCCGTTAGGTCCCATGGTTTTCTACGCGGACGGTACATCCCAGAATCACTATAACCGACTCGGCTCGACCAATCTCAGCCAATGCAGTCCACGCTTGAGCTTGAGATGTCATCAACAAGTCATAGATAGAAAGAGAAACAGAGCCTGATGACAATTGACAGAAAACAGGAGCTGAGTAAGCGTATATAGCCTCTTTTTGTCCCGCGTCAGCGTTGAGAGACGAAATGTGAATACAGAGTGTATTTCGAGTCCTAAAAGTTCGAGGCCTGAATCAATCTCACCACAGGATTGATGTTACATAAGCTCTGTCGGTTGCTTTTGGTGGTCGTCAACGTCAACGCCAGCCAAGTCGAACGAACTTGTCCGCCAACATAGCAAGGACTGATAACCAATGCCTATCAAACATATTGAAGGTAAGCCTGTCAATCCTTGGCTCATGGCAGGAGCAGCCTTGTCATAAATTCAACTTAATGAGATTTATTTTTCAATTAGGGTATCTTGTCGAACGAAAACACCTGCAAACCCACCCATTGTCTGTGCTCTCTGATTCACGCCTCGGCATAGATGCTTCCTACTATTTGCAATCGCTCATAGACAACCCACAATCTCGCGAGCCTTTACTCGCCGCTACGGGCGGCCTACCTCTGGCGCTAACGCAGCGCATCGAATCCGACCTTCGAGTTCTCGAAAAGCTACGCATAAAACCTGTCTTCGTGTTTCCCGGTCTCATACCGAACAAACGGTGGAAACATAATAATTATCAGGAGCAAACAGATGCGTGCCGGGACAGGAACACGGCGTGGCAGAAGTATGAGGCAGGGCAGGAGGAGGCAGCCAGCAAACTGTTCGAAGGGAGGACCGGTTTTGCGCAGTGGGATCTCTGGAGGATGGTTTTGAGGATCTTTAGACACCGCAACGTGGAATTTATGATTGCGCCTTACGTCGCATGGGCTCAGGTATGTTGCGCACATGCCAACAATTTCATGAGAATTCGCGTTTAACTGCCTTTAGCTAATTTATCTCCAACGCCATCCAAAGTCTTATATTCACGCGATTTTTGGACCGACTGATACGCTTCTCTACCCTGGTGTGGATAAACTTATCACATCGTTCGACCTAGTCTCTCCCGCCACAACTTTCACATTCACATCCAAACGATCTTTCTTGCAGGAGCTCGGCGTGAGTGAAGACCAATTCCTTGATATCGGTATTCTCGTTGGTTTCGATCATTCATTGCCATTCCCTCCTACTGTACATGAACAAGCCTTAAAAGCCACCGTCGACATGGTGAGGTATTACAAGTCAGGCCATGCTGCAGTGACTATATATGCCGACCATCCCGCAGTGAAGGCGACTCAATACGCTGATCATTACGCACGCACACGCTCCATGATCAAATACTCCCTCATCTTGTCCTCGGAAGGTACAGTGCAACCCCTTCCTCTCGCTCTAGGGGGTCCCGCTATCGGACATTCGAACCATCATCTACACCCAACGGCTGCCGATATCCCACAGGACCTGCATGAGATTTTCACTAATCGGCTCCCTGACGAGATTTATTTCTACCTATCGCGGGGACTCATAAACCCCCAGGCGCTTGTTTGGCTGACCACGGGACAAATTGTGGAGAATCCCCCCTTGGATAACGGAGAAACAACCGAATACAAACGCTTCGTCAAGGAAGTTATCACGGATGGCCAAACCGGACCTCGGGCCACGGCTCTTGCGCTTATCAGTACCATTTCCCACACATTCTGGGCCAACAGGAAGGTCCAGGGTTATTTCTGGTTTGAACAGCCATCCCCTCATGGCCAGAGGCCTGTTATGCACAACTCTTCGCAAACAGCCCAATTGGCTGAAAGGGTATCTGGATGGAACGTACCTTACCAAATTGTGGAAGAAGAATTAAGGAGGCAAAACGTAAGTTCGTCTGGTTCTCCTCAAGGGAAGACACGTCCATTAATGGCTTCCTTTATCGCTGCTCTATTTTTGAACCAACACCCTTCGCGACGATAGTCTTCAACAATTGATTTCGCCCTTTGTTTGGGTGCCACTGCTTCAGAGAGGTATGCTGGGCGTACCAAAAATAAGGCCACTTCCCCACCCGTCCCCCTCGACAAGAAGGATGAAGTGGTGGCCAACGTCATATGGCGATTTCTGGAATTGCGTGGGCAAGTGTTCCATTTCTTTCCGAATTGAAAAAGGGATAACTCATGTCCTACAATTTTTGACAGGTTTCTCTTGAATACGCACACACATTCGCCACTCGCACGCGCCATGTATGTGGCAATTAAACAGGCTCGTGTGAATGACAAGTTTCAAGATCCACTTTACCTGTTCCTGGAACTTGTCAGGGCGGGAGTAATGCACGGACACCTTTGGTCTGGCCGGGCATTCAGCGGCGGTCCCAGTTTTGGCACTGGTATGTCGTTTTGCTCTCATGACTCAATGTATGTACTGTTTAACACAAACTTTGTGCTCCACCAGATGACGAAAAATCATGCATGCTGCTGGTCATGCGAGTCCTCAGCATTGTCCCGTTGAATTTTAAGGCATGTCCGGCCCGTTGGGTTTCCTGTCGGTTGCTGACCATGTAATCCATGACAAACAGGCGCAAGAATGGTCGGCACCGTTATCCAGGGAATTATTAGTGTTTAACTCGTTTGTGCGATCTTTGACACGCGCTCTTCGGACCCTTTTGGAAATCACGTCGCTGAATATGTTGCTCCGAGCTGACGCCCGCCGTGCGCGGGACGACTATTTGGACATAGCGCTATCACTCCCTTTCCAGACGGAAGTCAACACTGGCTTCGGTGTGCTTGCCAAGGTTTATTTGGACGCGCTCACACATATCAACAACCGCACACGCGTACGCGATCCTAATGCTGAAGGCGTAAAGGAGGCTAAAGCAATGGCGCTCGAAATCTGTGAAGACACTTTCCCGGGAGTAAAATCACCTAAACAGGAAGTTGAACGGGGTTTCAGATTCTGGGATGTGGTGAGAAACTTAAAGTGCTGCGACGGGCCGCGAGCTGACTATGTCCGCTCTAGGCACTCACTGCGATGAGGCATCTACACTCGGAAGGCTCGGTCCTTCGAGAGCTGATAGATCAGTTTGAAGCGGCTGAGGCTTGGCTGGCCCCAATGCGGCCGTGATGAGAGTGGCTCTCACCCAGAGATGGTGAATGGGAGTATCGATTTGTTGATTTGCATCCCTTTCGAACCATGTTGTGTTGGTAGTTGATCGTGAGCCGGGTCACCAGCAATCTTATTCTTGGGCATATGGAGAAAGACATGAGAAATCGATGGCACGTTGGAACAAGGCAAGCATGAGAGTACGCTGAGATGTGATGGTTCGGTTGGCATCAGTTCATGGAACGTGGAAGTTTGAACTGGATAAGCGGATCTCGATTCACGTGTCCGCTAACCCAATTAGGCATGGGAAAATCGTTACCGATGGGATCTGGCGTCGGAAAGTGATCTGAGCAGATTTGCTATGATCGCTTCTGCTCTTATGCTGTCCTGTTGAAGACTACAAAATGTGCATGTCACTCGCGTGGCTACTCCTCCCACTATATAACCAACTGTCCTTCACTCCGTCCCCGTCCCGCCCTGATGCTTGACTACGCTCCGATGCTCGTCCCCCTCTCGCTCTCTGCCTCTGATGCCCACCGTCACACTCCTGTTGACAACAAGTACCCTTCCCAGCATCTCCTACTCCGTCAACCGTACACTGTACAAATCATTCAGCTTGTAGAGGGGCCGCCTCCACCACCACGGATAAGACTTACTTCTGCAGTTGACAACACCTCATCCTGTTACTCATCATCGTATTCGTCCTCTGTCGAAGGCGATGACGAATCTGCGTGTTCATCGTATTGTTCGTCGGATCTACCCCCTGAGCAATCTGAGTCTCAGCTGGACGGACCTTCAGACTCTCTTGAGCTTACTCATGAAACTTTCTCGACAACCAAGCGCATCCTCGCCTGGCGTGAAAACTTTTCTGCTCATATGAGTGCTACTGCCTCAGGTTAGTCCAGCTTGTCTCGTTTTTGCCGCTGTATCTCAATTTGAATAGAGGTTTTGTTACCTTCAACACTAAAACGCAAAATCAACTTTGAGGATGGCGACGACACCGTAAGTCACCTTGAGTTTCGCTATTCAAACTTTTCTTACTCATTTTGATACGTAGATGTCACGATCATCCAAAAGATCTCGTTCGCAGGCTTCGCAGGGCGGCGCCAGTGTCCTTTCGCTTGGCATGCATTCATGTCCCGCATGTGACACCTCCTTTATGACCCTTCAGAGCTTACGGCAGCATGGCCACGACGCAAAAGCCAACGAAGCTTGTTGTGTCGCCGTGGAGTATGCTTTTGAGTAGACCGATATGGAAACTTAGGGTCGAACGCTTCGGTTTCTTTGCTTCGCCTTCGCATCGCACGCTACGCATCCACTATATTTCACGCATGGAACCCGCACTCATCACCACTTGCACAATTCAATCAACTGTATCAACCATTGGCATATGTACATTCCCTCGCACGAGGGCTCCACACAATCCCCGACTTACCTAGTATCGAATAATATACTCTACGATTAGCATCCTACACACTTTAAATTATACTTTTTTATTGCCTGCTGAGTATCGATTGTCTTTTTCCGGGTGGCAGGGTTACCCTGCTTGTTCACGTCGGTCCGCAGACCATTTTTACTGTGTTAAGGGTGAAACCGACCTCACGTCAATCACGAAATCTCATGGAAGTCCTGATTTAGACTGTTAGTTTTTTGATAACTGGGTCGGCATGGGAAGCATCGGGACGGGCGTGTGAGAGCATGGTCCTCTTTTATGGGAACTTTCTCAAGGTCGCTACTCACAATATCCGAGCTTGATCAGTTCAAGACGAACAAGAACACTGCGCGACTCCACGAGTTCTTGCTTCCATCCACATATGTGGATCCGCGCCTATTCAAAGGACAGCAGCCTTCAAATACTATCGGCAGGCGCGTGTAAATTACCCACATGTACAAAACGGGTATGCGATGAGGGCGAATGCCCCACCTTGTCTCAGACCTGCGTGGTGGGTGTCCAGATTCTGTTGTCCCAAAGCAGATCAGAACTGTTAGCCCGCGCATCGATATCTGTTTCTGATTTTTAGGTGGTTTCGTCGTGATCAAACATGCAGGCCAGCGACCAACCTTAGATGCAACAATTTCACAGCCTAGGTGGAACAAATCTGATCTATGTGTTCCCCAAGTCAACTGCCTGTCCTTTAGTTTAACTCCACCAACTGTCAGTCACCACCCACTGCTTGCTCAAATTGATGTATCCAAGTCGACGACATCTGATAAGTCCAATGTATCATTTCTCGTCAGCTCACTTCGCACAAAAACAGGGAGTCCTCGAGCGCCATCTTTTGTTTGCCTGAGTATTAGAGTACACTAACCCATACCCACGGCTATCAAGGACACCTTAGACCAATCACTTCGGCCCAAATTTCGGGCTCCTCGACGTGGGTAGACCGTTCGGCATGATCATTCTTTCGCAAAAATGTCGGACTCGGATCTTCGGACATAAGCTTGAGGTATCAGAGAAAGATTTGATGCAAATGAAGAGTCGTGGGGACCGGCTCTGCCGGAAGCATTGCAAAACTGTTGGGGCGACGAGGTAAAGCTTTGCATGATAGATACGAACAACCAGAGGCATGGATAGGTAGGTACGCATCCTTGATAGACCTTGGAACACGCATCTCTAGTATGGTCGCTTTTCGTTCGTTAGAGATACATATCTCGATAGAAAATTAATTTCACGTCGTCCTCGGCGTTGGGGTGTCACCTGTCAAACGGTCCGGCAACCTGAGAACATCGCCACTTCTCAGTATTAGCTTAAAAACGAGGGTGATTTCTGGGTGTAGCAAGAAATACCGGGATAATGAGGTTGCAGACAGTGAAAGAAGGTCTAGGCTTCTAAGAGGAGGTAAGTATGTAAGCGACCTTGGGCTTGGGTGACCTTGTGACTCGGTGCCCAACTCTAACCCTAATTTAGCGCGACCCGAAGGCACCGGTTGAGAGTGGGCACAAGGATAAGTCGGCACGAAATCCGTAGAGGACCAAGACATTTTCGGATATCACAAGAACATTGTGTGAGATTGCGAGAGAGAGGCAACGTTGACCTTGGGAGATTGGCATATTTTTGGCCTTATGTATTCCTCACAGGTATGAATCTTTCTCATGCCTTCGGTTGACCTTCGGAGAGAAGACTGGGAGCGGAAAAAGGAATTAATTGAGCAGTCATGTTGTCATTGTTCCGATAGTTATAACCTGGCTCACAGTAGCAACAGGAAATACAAGACAAAGAGTTCAGATGAAGTACATAACCCATCGAGAATAGTCGGGTTCATAAGTGACTTGACAAAAACCGGCATACATCTATCCGCCATCAGCTCCACATCTGCTCTGCAGGGGATGGCATTACATTTTGTAGGCGTTCTCAATCTTCCCTGTACTATTACGGTTGTCTCTTTTCCAGCTCAAGAAGCTGCGGAATCATCTGCTCGTATTCTAACTTCGCGCGGTGGGTTCATCCCTGGTTTGTGCTGTATCAGGATCATGATTACGGTATACATCGTGTATGTAACGCGGGCCCAGTCCTGCCATGAGGTGAGCATGCTGAGATGCATTTTTGCTCGTCTTTCCCAACCACTGTAAGACCCCATTCATCAGTCCTGATACCGGCCGGGTAATGCTGACGCATGTGTGGTGGGCTCTCCAACTGTATCTACTCCGACCCCGCCCTCACACGCCATGCCTAGATGTATAAATCTATCCGTGATTTTCCCCCAAGTGATATGGAGTGTGAGTAGCTCTAACGGTATTTGGGTTCGGCGTTGGGGCACTGCAAATGGGACTCTTCTCTTAGCGATTTGCTGTGCAGAGGGCATGATTGGTGTTCATAGACACCTCGCCGGCCTTCGACATCCTGAGATTCTCTACCCATGACCTTCGTCAATAAAGCAAAGTTTTTCGCAGGCGATATTCCGCCGTTTCGTTTACGCATCCATACTTTTTATGCACCACATCCCACGTTTTCAATTTTGACAACGTCCACGAAAAGCGGATACGAGTAAGCTTTTCAAATGATGTAAACCTTTGACATCACCAAGACCGGTTTCCCATTAACAGTGACACAGAACGCAGGACGTCATTGGCCCCAACAGACTTTGATTTTTCACAAGTTACCCGGGTCTTCAATATTTATGTCCTCATATGTAAGAACTTTGCTTTGGCTTTTTTGGACATGCCTTGTTCAGGAGCTCCAGTATAAGCTTCAATGACGGAATAGGGGCCGGTCTCACTCCCTTGTTTTTCTAGAAGAACAATTTTCCACGAATCTTGCAGTTCAACCCCTCTCACATGAAGGACCTCGGAACCCTGACCTCGTTCTCCTCGGACAGCCGTTTCCGCGATACCACCGTATTTTTGGTCCTTGTCAACCTCCATGCTCCACGCCTTGTTATTTCCGACAGCCTGGAATCTCCTGTCTTGGTCTTTCGATGAGCTTTTTGACTATGCTGTAAGGTCTTCGCTCCTGTTAAAGGAATTTCGGACTCAAAGCCGACTGTAACTCATTCCGGTGTTATTGAGATACTGTTTCTTCATCATCTTTACGTCACCCGACGTGGGGGTCGGCAGCCTTGAAAGATTGAAAGGCGTAGATTCGACGCACGCTCGTGTGAAGTTTCTTAAAATTGTATACCCACGCTATCTGTTTTTTGGCCGTTGTGTTGCTCTCCTGGATGCCGTATCAAGGGTTGCGTCGTAACGACAACGGCATTTCAAGGTTCCCAGCGTAAACACCTGCAATACTTGGTTGCTTGGACAGCCGAAAGCAATGTCTGTTTTTCAAGACCTTTGCAACAGGAACTGAAGCGTCCAGGTTTGCTTCGAAATGGTAAAATTCCAAACTGTCAAAGCGTCTGGCCTGGCTTTGGAATCATCTCTCAACGCAGGAAGGCAACCTTTCTACACCAGACCCTACTGGTATCAGGCTGTAGTCTAGCTATTCCTGTTATCAGATATCTCTTGTCGATGACATGGTCATCTTTCAAATCCTTGTTCTCGATGCAAACCAGTGTGTCGGTTAGTGGTCGATCAAGTCCATTCCGTCGGAAGTCAACAACTTTCATATTAGAGCAACTTACGACTCGAAGTCTTCGATCGACTCGACGGATAATCACACGATGTATGACAGGTTTGCACGCTTCTCTTGTTAGGTGGTGTATCGTATCACATCTTGATACTTGTGACCATCAGTTCAATAGCCTCGGTTTTGATTCTCAGTTGGTCTGGACTTTACCTCGCTCGTGACGAGGCGTTCACGAGGACCCATGAGGCTTCCAGGTGGTGAAAACTGTGCAACTGCGCTTGCGCAGGCTATAGTTGCCTCATGCGCACACAATGACCGATTTGGAAGTTCGTTCACAGACTATCACATCCCAAAATCCTTTTGCGTACTCATGCCTCACGCGTCTGTGAAAATCGATTGCGTCAATGTAGTTCTGGAGCTCGGGAACTTTTAATGGGATTAAAAGCTAATGGCACACAGATTAGTGATTAACCACTTTCCCGGTTGCACGGTGGAACAAACTGGCGGCGTCTCTGCTTTTCCTGAGCACAATGGGAATCTAGTCTGTGTTTAGAGACTCTGAGGATGTCCTTCCATCAAGAGGCTTGTGCCAGAAATGCAGGCATTCATAGTCGACACTCGTGAGCGACTGCCCGCAGATCTTCGTATGCCTTAGTCTGCTTTCATGGCCTTTTTATGTTTATGTTTACACCGAGTTTCTTTATAATCTGACCATATGCAACCAGCTGCAACCAAGACATTCTCACTGTGTTTCCACAGCAATGATACTTTGCTTAAGTTTCCTAACTGTTTTGGGGTTGGCGGGTTTCGTGGGACAGCCAGAGGAATAAGCGAAAACTCTGTGACTTTCAAGTCATATGGCCTAACGTTCGGTCGGCTAAAACTTGACTAGTTGAGCGCATTCCGACTCGGAATTGAGATGGCCGTCAACACAACGTC
>JABAJZ010006897.1:0-15671 GCA_018857265.1 Termitomyces sp. T32_za158 | reverse complement strand
GTTCGAGTAGGAGGATCATGAAGACTTGCTGCTAGCATTGAGTTTGTGGCCTCTCATAGTGACCCATATGTACAATAACTAACTCTTGGGAGCAGCAGTCGAGGGGGTGAAAGAACTTTCAAAATGATCCAGTTACCAAAACCGACAAAATATAATTATGTAATTGCATAGCGTCACAAATGCCAAGCTTCCCACTGGAAGGAATCCTCTATTGGTAGACGTCTGGACGACTGCTCTGTCAGAACATATTCATATAGATGCTCTTGCACGAAAACCTTATCGACACCGTCCAGAAGACACAGGCATTTTCTTCTTCACATCTTCTTCACACCAAGAACACTCCATTCCTCTCCCAATCGGACTTATATGAGTTCAGGTACGATCGGCCGGCAATTGAATGGATGGCCAGCTTGAAGTAATAGTGATCAACAGCGAGCACGCCATCATCAACGGTCCTCTTCCCAGCGTCAGAACCAACTCCAGCTAAGAATGTGCATCCGGTACCGCAGATCCACGGGCCATATCTGCCTTTCAGGCGCATATCATTGCCAACGACGCCATCTAAACTGCACAGAGAATCTATGATCAGTGTTGCCTCCTTTAAATCAATGCCCGAGGACAGAGAGGCAGAGACACAACCTGCATTTGTTCGTAATGTGCAACCTTCAAGAAATGAGAAAGGCCATATGTCACCAACCTATTCACCTAGGAGAGGACGGAGAAGGCATGTTCCCATGAAACCGGTTAACGATGCAAAGCTATTGAAGCGGGGGAAAGTAATTCAAGAATTCTATGAGACAGAAAGAACCTATGTGGAAGGTCTGGATTTGATTCATTCGGTGCGTTCAACATCACATCATGGCCTGATTTTTTCTCTGAAATCGCCACTTTCATCCAGCACTTCCTTACACCAATCATCGAATCCTTGGATGAGTCCGAACCCTTATTGGACCGCGCGTTTCTTACCTCTGTCTTCTCCAATTTCATTGATATTTTGAATCTTCATCGTTCATTCTTCTCATCTCTTTCAACCTTTCTCACATCGTTCGGGATACCTTCAGCGTCGTCCATGGACAATCCTGAATTACCACCTCCGTTGTCACCGTTGCTCCTCGCACACTTTCCATACCTGTCCTTATACAACCCATTTGTCACAGCGTTTCCCACTGCCATGTCGAATCTTACAGATCTAGTCACACCCCCATCACCTACTCATCCAAATCCCAAGTACAGCGCGGCTTTCACAACGTTCCTTGCCAGCCAGGAATCTGATCCTCGGTGTGGGAAACTCAAACTGCGGGATTGGTTGCTCACTATTGTGCAACGTTGTCCTCGATATCTCCTCTTACTCAAGGACCTCATTGCCTGTACAGACGAGGATGATCCAGAATATGTCCATCTCAAGAAAGTACAAGTTCTTGCCTCAAAAGGTGCATCAAATCCCATGCCACACACCTTCATATCTCATACTAACTTCACTCACAACAGTTACTCTCTCGCTTAACAATTCCCTTCACACGCATGCGCAAACTCTCGCGCTATTATCACTGCAACGTGCCACTCCGAACCTTCCATTCCAGCTCATCTTACCTGGCCGAACTTTTCTTAGACGTGGGCCCCTACTTCAAATTGAACGAAGCGGCCTGCCGTGCGAGCGCGAATTTCTTTTGTTCTCAGATTGCCTAATCTGGCTTGCTGGGGAAGCAGCCGAGCGTGTGCACTGGAAAGGTGACTGGAGAATGAGTAGGTCTGGATGGGGTTTCAGGTCTACCGAGCCAGACTCTATCATGGACAGGCCTTCGTCTGCGCCAGAAACATCGAGTTCGTCACAGTCAAAAAGCGAAGATGAGGTGTCATCGGATAAGGCTAAGGTTGATCGCTTGAATACGAACCAACAAGAACAGTTTCCGACCACTCCGGCAAGACAGAGTGGGAGAAACAAGCTCAGGAAGTCGTGCCACCCTCACCCAAATATGATAATTAGAAGGAAAGCCAGCAGGGGCGGTGATGAGCGATGGACGTTCAAGGGCAGAGCAGAACTCATTGATCTAGAAGTCGTTGTGACGCCTGCCAGAGACGAGGGGGAGGAACGCCGATTCGAGATCCTGAGTCCGGAGGGGAGTTTCGTGTTGTACACAGGTCAGGAAACTGTGTTCAGCCATCGTTTGACGTACTCTGGGGCTTATGTAGTACTACAGGGACGGGAGAAGATAGGGATGCATGGTGCAATGAGATACGGGAGGCCAAGGCGCAATTACTCAGTTCTCTCAATGTTACGCATCCGAATTCGACTCTTACTTCGTCGTCGTCAACAAGCCATCTCAGGCGATCCCTGCAGGCTCTTCCATTCTCGCCCTCAGGCAAGCGGGCGGAAACTGATCGTCCCAATGGAAAGAGCAAAGAAAAAATTGATGCCGAACCGTTCGAAAGGAGGCGTAAGGTGGAGCATTGGGTCCCCGCAATATGGATACCAGACGACAAGACCAATGAATGTATGAGGTGCGGAAATAGTTTTAGTTGGAGAACGAGAAGACATCATTGCAGGCTGTGTGGAAGGTGTGTCTGTGCCTCATGTTCTGGACGGGTTCGTAAAATGCTCCTCTACTTTATTTCGACGATCTCGTGACTCTGTCGATTTCATTTGCATAGACATTCTTCATTTCGGACCCTCATGCGAAGGATGACTTGGGCGCGCCAGCACGGGCCTGTAATGCGTGCTATGAGACAGTGTTTCCTCTCGTAGATCCCGTTCCAGGCGCACCTCTCGATGCGACCACTACGACCCATAAAAGCGACACAAATCCTTTCCCATCTTTGAGTAGTTTGCCGACATGGTTGTCCATGCCTTCCCTCCAGGTTGTCACGACCCCTCAAGCACTCATGGCTATTGACCCTGAACCATTCTCGCCTCGAAGCGATCCACAAAACTTGCCTAATTATGACCAGAGTGAATTTCACGACCGTGTCAGGGCGCGGCCTGTGAAAAATGCACGAGTCAGGAGCTACGACCCACTTCTCGCGGACTTTGAGCAGAACGAACATGGGCCGCTGGATTCACCTTTGAAGGCGGAGTCTGACAGATGGGAGAATGAACTAAAAAACCAGAACGATGAAGGTGGATCCAAGCTGAACCGGCAGTCAACACAAAAAATCTGTTTGTCCTCGTTGCCCAGAAAGGATGATACCGCAAGAAAAAAGAAGAGGTTCTCTTTACCGGCTGTGGCGTTGCACATGACGAATGTGACGACTCGCACTAGTGCTTCCTTTGATGACGATGATTTCATGCAAGATGGTTCTCGAAGCCCTATAACAGCAAGTAAAAGGTTTTCTCTGGTGCTGGGAGGTGGCAGACACCATAAAAATAGCGGGATGCGGAACGAAAGTGAGGCAACGATGAGTCCTGGAGGGACAGATTCTGCTGGTGGTGGTAGGCATGGAATGGGGATATCGATTGCAGCAGGGAAACTGGTAGAAATTCTAGCAAGAAAGAGGGGGTTTGGGACTGATTGAGGCCTTCTATATCTGTTCTGATGTTTTCTTAATTTGAGAAATTTCTCCCAGTATACGTATGCTTCATTATCTTGGTATCGATTGACGCCCCAATTGGCGCTATCCTCCCATCCGTCCGCTGGCAAGCCGCACACCATCAATTTATATAGAACAGACTGTTTCCCAATATTTCTGAGCATTGTCCATGATTACATCGCTGTCGTTTATACATGTCCTGACATTTGTTTCGTTCACCAAACTCGCGGATTCTCCTGCTGTCCCCACGCCTTAACGTTAACCCGTGATCGCTCCTCTAATCGACCTTCTTCGGCACCTCGGGTTTGCTTTCCTTATTGCTTTCCTTAGGCCGAGTGGAGAGGTAGTAGGCGCATAACAAAGCCGTAACGCCCGCGACGCCGAATACAACGTTCTTTTGTTCGTAGTATTTTTCCCGTGGATTTGGCGGCATCTTCCCGGACGGCGGAAGCTCAGTCGCATAAGTTCGACCCTTAAAGCGCGGAATTCCCAAAGTGCCAACAACCCGGAAACTGAACACTTACGAAACGCGGCACGGCTTTCACCAAAGTTCTTCGAAAAACAGAAGCTGTTTGACAGCCAAGTAATGCGGACATCACAGTTGTCTGAATAGAAAGGCACTACTGTAAATAGCCTTGAGACACTTGTACCCAGGGTATGACGTTGCGGGTGACGTCACGTTGCTTGCTTAAATAATGATCGTTTCGATCGAAAGAGCTCGATCGTCTTTTGTCGACAACCAGGCAGTATCTACGTGTTTAAAAGTCCCAAGGTTCAGGCCACCGATTTGGATAAGATTTTTATCGTCATTTTCTCGTTGGAAATTTTGTCGAAAGCTCTGACGCTGATTGAAAACTTCAACAACTGTTGATATTGCAATTATCCAACTATCACCACCATAAACGAGCATCTTTCAATCCTGATCAGCCGATATAGCACTAGCCAACACATCTAACGCCGCAAGTTGGCCCCAAGCCGTAAAGCCCTGAGATGGTCCATGCCAGCTGGAGGAGTAGGTACTTCCATTGGCAGCCAAATCCAAAAGAGCATTATACTATGACATCTTTCAGCCTAGAAAGCGGAAAACACTCCCAATCAACTTGCCTGAACATCAATATAGCTCTGGATAAGAGTGCGGAGATTCGGGTTGGTTGGATTGCGATCGTACGCTTCGTTCAAGCCACGGATGAACACAGCTAGGGAGCTGCCAATCAGGTTGCTTCCTCTGAATTCAAGACATAGGACAAACCCTTGAACCCGACTCCATCATTGTCGCTTGTCGTGCTCACTCCTTCCGTAATTATTCCATCAGAGCCCTGCCAGACGCTTGTTTTCACGGCAGCTGCAACAATATCAACCATCCTGCGATCGAAAAATTAGAGAAGACAAGAATTATGCATTCAAGGCGAGTACCTACAAGGTATTCCATTGAGAGTCGCCGGTAACGTCCGCCAAGACGCTGAGACCTTCGATGAATTTCCCGCTGTTGTAAGTGAACAGCCAATTAGACGCCGAACGCGTGCAGTCGTGGCCATTGACGGTGTCGAGGACGATGTTATCAGCATTTATATTTAGAGACTTTATCCAATTGGCGCTTGCGATGGCTGCGCTGGTATACTTAACATCCTTTGTGATTTCTGCGAGTGTCGCAGACACACTAGGTACGAAAGATTTTCAACATGAAGTTCGATAAAAGTTTTTGGCGTACGTCATGTATAATCTGAGTAGAGATCAATGAGGACTGGTGACAAAAAACTCATAGACATACCCGGTGGTGATAGAATTGATTGACTGATCATCAGCTGTGGGCCGCTGAGAACCCAACATCATCAGCCACTACAATGTAAAAAGAAGACAGCTGAACATACCCAGAAAACACCACCAGCCATAGTCTCTGTAGCCAAGTTTAAGTATTAATTAAATATAACAAACGAAAGAAGTAAGAGAGCTCACTTCCGTCACATGTCGACTCTATGGTGAAAGACTTGCCGGGAATGCTCCCAGCACTCGCGGAGGCGGCTGTGAGCGCGCTAGTGGTTTTCAACGTAGATCCATTTGAATTTGTATTAAAAGCAACGAACTCACAAGGGAGTTACGTTGTTCCAAGTAGCCTCGGCATGCGCCAAGAGTGTGGTATCATTGTATACCCTATAGGCATAGAGCGCGGCTTGCGCCCACCACCTGGGAATCACCTATCAGTCAACTCAATGAAAAAAGACTTCAAAACTCACAATGCATCATCATTGAACTTCACGAAATATTCAAGTCAACTCAGAAAAGACAATTATGTCATAGAAAAGGGTATACATACCCTATGTTTTGTGTTCAGTGTAAGTTGTTAGGCAAAAAGCGGTGGAACTCACTCGAATTTATCATAATTAGGCCAAAGCAGAAACACGCTGCGCAGGTTCGCGACAACAGAAGATTCGAAGGTCACCGTATTTGCGAATCTGTCATGATTAGCAGTAGCAGACCAGACGTTGCCTGACTGCCAATATCCAAGACCTATGAAGGTCGTCGCTTCACATTGCGTGATTCGAGAGCATTGATCTTATTTACCATTGAATTCGCCGGTACCAGGGCCCAATTGAGGTAAAATAGCATTGATGGCATTCTGGGAGATCGTAATACGTTCCGAAAGTGGCCGCGAGTTACTGGGTTTCTATAACGGGAGGGTCAACGTCTGGCCTTCACATGGGCGACGGTTACCAAAACGGACCCTCCAACTCGATGGCACACTCAAATCTTGTGCATTGATCAGACTAGCAAGGGGTAGCTGTATGCAGCATAACCCGAGGAGAGAGAACAACATAATGGGTTGATACACGAGCGGTTCGCTACTCCGAGTATCTTTATGCTAGCCAATAATAAGGCATCAACTCTCCCATGCTGTTGAGGGTATTCGTTGAAGCTCTAGTAGCAGATGATTGGACGATCATATGGCCCATTGCTGGTCCCGACGCTACACGGAGGTAAGAACATGAAAAGAAGCTTCAGGCGAAGTTGACCCACCAACAAAAGCAAGGTGAGTTCGGCACGGGGTTCCGGGGCGGCCCGCTGCTCCTGAAATCAAACCATTGAAACCTGAACAAAAGACGTGACGACTTCTGCGCTTTCGCCAGGGATGGAGACACGGTTTTTTCCGTCAACCTACAAGAACCCACTACTCAAAGTAGCGGGAATATTGACTTCTACATCGAATTTAAATCATTGCCTAGAAGAGCGCCATAGTTGTTGCTTTTCAAGTGACCGCGTAATATATCGATCTATATCGATGATATATCATTGCGCCATGGATCGTGATACTCTAGAACGCTTCTTGTGACGTTACTATTTTTGACTGAAAGATCTGCCTCGCTCGTTCCGCTGGTATCCAACGTTCACTCCACACTTCTCTTGCTGGCCCCGTATCGTCGTGTAATACCTGTATCTGGACCCTGGTACGCTTGGCAGACAAAATAAGTAAGCCTCTCTCGAGTATCTAAAACTGTCATCAACGCTACTAATTCAAAGTCATGCTGATCAGCTTTCGTTGAGTTTGACGTCTAGTACTAAGCGCTATCTGTTACTCCGAACACTTGTTTGCACTCGATGCGTTAATTCCCACTGTCTAGGCTCCTTCAAAGGCCGACAAACCCGAGTACTCTCTGAAGATTGAACCAATGTAGCGAATCAGTAGCGCTGGCAGTGTATGCCAGTTACCATCGGGATTCGTGATGGTGATGACCATCTCTGAATTTCGGTACCTGATCGAGGCCTGATCGTGAGGGAGTCGGGGACTTGTTTGATTTAACCGGACTAGAGGACGAGCGCTCAGCGCTCAGCTTTGATCTAGCATGAATCGTTCTGATGCAAGATGATGCATAACCCGCTGATATAGAGGTCCATAAATACATAGCGGTGCCATTATATTGTCAAATTTGCGTTTGACATGAGAACTCATTCTCATGTGTATGACTTATTCGAGTAAAAAATGGTGACTTTGCCAACTCGCAAGTATTTGAATGGCCGGTTCTTCGGGCTTACGAGAATAGCATGTTTTTTATTCTGAATTGAAGCTGTGAATCTAATATTGTTCGCGGATATGTAATTTATGCTTCGGGGCTTGATGTGGCGCTGCTTGATTGATGCCTTCGCGATCTAATAAGACTGGTCCATTTTATTTTTTCAGTGCTTTGAGGTAAATAATCAAAGATCTGAGGCCACTGTGAAAGTTATCAAAAGCGTTTTGATTATTTCATAGTTTAGGGTTCATTCTGGCTGAATATATACCGGGAGAACTTACTGATAATCATTCTATTGAGAAGGGAAGCGGAAGATCCATTATCTTTCGACTGGTTCGTATTCCACAAATTGAACTTGCTACTGATTGAACTAAACATAGAAAACTGCCATTTTTGTTACTTCCGCTGTGATGAAATTTCGTATTCAGATGGCGATTTGAAAATCGAGATATGAAGTCGTTCCATGGATCCAGAAACCCTCGGAGCGTTTTCCATCTGACTCAATCTAATCTCATCAGTCATTATTGATAACTCCAGAATCATAGATCGAGGAAACTTCAGAACGAGTCTCTGGATCTCTGTCGCGATGCGGATCTCATGAATATCTAAGCCTGCAGGTCTAAATACTTAGAGTCCATCGGCCCGGGTACCTCTTACGCAGCAATCTTAAGTCTGTCTGAATTTGCCACGTGTTGCCCGTCACCCAATTTACAGAGCGCGTTGACGCCGCGTGACGTCCCTTCCGTGTCATCATCTTCAAGTCAATTGGGTGCTGATGTCAAAACGCGGTCCCTTCATAGTGATTGAAGGACTAGATAGGTCTGGCAAATCCACCCAGACTTCTCTCTTGTTGAATCGCCTGGAAGCAGCAGGTATCCCAGCCAAACTCCTCAAATTTCCTGGCAAGTATATCATTATCGAGGCATCATCCTCCTGAAGCTTGTCGTTAGATAGAACGACTGCCATCGGCAAAATGATCGACTCGTACCTCAAATCCAAGTCTGATCTCGACGACCGCGCGATCCACCTTCTTTTCTCCGCGAACCGATGGGAGCTTTCGTACGTCCAATTATGCTTTTCCGTTCACCACGAAGCATTGTGTAACGGTCAATAATAATCTGTCAGCTCGATGATTGAGCGACTTCTGTCCAGCGGCACGGCTGTAATATGTGACCGATATGCTTTTTCTGGAATGGCGTTTTCATCGTCCAAGGGCCTCCCGTATGAATGGTGTCGTGCACCAGAAGTCTCGTTGCCCACACCAGACCTTACGTTATTTCTCAACGTTACACCTGAGGCAGCAAAGGCCCGTGGGGGCTATGGAGAGGAGCGGTATGAGAAGGAAGAGATGCAACGTAAGGTCGGCGAGATATTTATCAGGATAGGGAATGAGATTTTAAACGATGGTGGGAAGTGGATCAATGTGGATGCAGGAAGAGAGAGGGAGGTGGTTGCGGATGAGCTGTGGAAGCTCGTCGAACCTTTGTCGCAAGGGGTGGAAACACCTCTCAAAAGATTATGGACAGACAAGATACCCGCATGAAGAATTTCCCGACATTTGAAAAGAAACCATCATATACTACATAGAGGTTCGGACTGTCCATTGACTCCATATCTCATTTTCATGACCAAGGTTACATCTGCATAAAGGTATGGTGGTATATATACAAGAATTCTTGTATTTAGATCTGTGTATAGAATTACAAAAAATGCTGATAGGGATGATAAGGAGAGAGAGTAGGGATCGTGATGGCGTCGACGATAGGAGTCGGTGAGCACACATCCCCTGCCAACTCTGGATAGATAGATATCGCTATGTAGTGAACCATGGTCCAATGTTGCTTCGTGATAAGAGAATAGAAAGAGAAAACGAACTCAGCTCCCTCAGAGACGAAACCCCTATGTCCTGGAAGATAACCTCGACACAAGTACAGCAACGGCAATCAACAACCCCCACCGCCATTTCTCCCACAAAATATGACCCCAGCTTGCTGCTAGGCTCGCTCCCGTTTTTCGGCTGTCGTCAGCCTTACCGATTGTTGTCGCACTCGGTGTCACCAACGATGGTTGAACAAGTGTACATGGTGTCGCGGGAAGCGTGGTTGGTGCAAGCCCAAGGGTAGCATGAGAGGAGTCTGACAAGGTATTTGATGATATATCGGAGTTTCCTCTTTCCTTGTGACCCATGTTGGGCAAGTCTTGAGAATGTGGTGTACAGAACTAAAGACGCAAGTCAGAATGAACAGGCATAACAGCTTGGACGACAGCCATCCTGGGAGGGTAGGGTGCGCGCAAGGGGAAAGGGTGGCGACTTACGTCGGGGAAGCAGTCTTTGAATCGCTGTTGAGTGAGATTCCACCCATGGCTCCGTGATGCCAAAGCGCGCTTAAGCTGGTCGTCGGAGTTGACAGAACCGGTGGTCATCTCGTCGGAGAGCATGAATGAAAGAAGGCCGGTGAGTCTAGAGGTCGCCATCAGAACATTGAATAGATGCCGGCAGACACAGCCCAGTAATCAATAGATTAACACCTCGATGGTGATTGCTGGCCGTGCGCTTAAAAACACAAGGGGTACTTACATGGTAGCCACACTCCATGCGGGATTCCACTTAGTATTCCAAGTCAGCAGCTGATGGTAAAGCATCTGGTGAACACGCACACTTCCTGGGTGAAAGTCAGACATTGAGAAGCAGATCTTCCTGTCCGGGTGGAATCGACCAGATGGCGTATACATCTAGAGCCGGATGAGCCAGAGCCTCACATCTAAGAAAGGCTGACATACCTTTATGCCCGGTGGCTTGAAAGGGTACTCCGATGGAAAAAGAAGAACACCATGATATTCCCCCCCAGCGTACGGGGAGTCAGGCGGGCCCCGCTGAACAGATATGTTAGATAGCCTATGAAGTGAGATGAGATGTGTCGTACGATGATGTAGTTCCCTGGATGACAGAAGGTCAGTTCAAGTTCTAAACGATTGAGTGCACTGGGCCGTACAGGTCAGGATGTTCTTCTCATCCGGCACAGCCCATACGAACGGCGGAGGCTCCTTCTGCATCGAGACGTACTCTTTCGTGAGCTGTTGATGAGCATCAGCACATGAATCGCCGATGATGTGTGGAGAAACGTACTCGCTTGTGAGCAGCTTTGCTGGCCATAGTGCTGGTGAAAGGAACAGAAGTTTGTGAAGCCTTGAAGGATCCAAACAACCCACAAACACAGCAGTTCTCAGAAATGTACGTAAGCAGGCTCAAACTTCCGAGGCTGACAGAGTGGTTGACAGAGATAGGAGGCCTGACGGGAACTGAGTAGCCTGTTATATTGGTTTTCCGCAGTATGCACTACCATTCTGACCTTTGAATATCTGTATCCCGGTCCGGGTTCCTTTGACGCCACTTCAATAAAGGGTCGATGCCAACATTTCGGTTCTGTGCGGCTCTCGTTGTACCTCCGAAGGAATACATTGTATGCGATACAACAAGCTCCTGCGTCATCGTCTTTTTCCCTAATTCCTCGCCTGGCTGCTTTGTTTCATTTGACATCACGGTTGTTCAATGATTTATTGAGAACACTGAACAAGACAAGTGAAAATGTAATTTCAATGTTGAGATCACATCTCACTTCGGTTCAAATCAACTCAACGGCGACACATTATGACGCTCGGGGTCTGTGAGGACAGAGGCCTTGAGTGAGGCATTTATTCCTTTCAGCTCATCGGAACAATGTGTAAACCGTTCACCGAGAACGATGACATGTGTTGAGCCATGGCGAATGTAACAGCGTGTTTATAACAGCGTGTGTTTAATATTAATCTCCAGTTTCTTTATTTCCATTCCATACAGGTGACAAGAATGCAAGGTTACCATCATTGTTCCATGACAGACTTTAAAAACTTTCAACGACAACAGGAAAACTGCATGTCGGCTCGGAGAAATTTCATACTAGTCCCCGGATAATCGTATCATGATCAATAGCATGATCAATGAAGTGATGAAACTATCCAACTTTCAAAATTTTAAGGTTGACATGCCAACACTTCCAAGTCCTTGTACATCCAGTAATCCATCTCGAGACAACATCAGCACAAGTACCTATAGAAATACAAGGCTACAATTTTAGGATAATGCCAACCATTTACCGCCGTCGACCACCACCGCCACCTCTGGTCTTCGCAAGTCTCTTTCTCTCTCGTTCCTCTTCCTTCGCCCTTGCGCCCCGCTGTCGTGGGTCAATCACTTCATAATCCCGCTCAGCCTTCCGACTCTCCTCCCCATCATCCTTGGGGAAATGTAGCGCATGATTCATGAACCCACGATCGTCATCGACCTCCATCCCTGCCTCCACCTCCGCCTCCCCGTCATTGCCCTCCTTACCTGCGTCACCGTCGACACCCATCCTATTTCCAGCGCTCTTGAGTTTACTGCGGAAGCTGGTGAGGGCCGCCAGCACGTCCGATTCATCTTTCCGCTTTCCTTTTTTGTTCAGTCCCCGTCCCTTGGCATACTTGTCCAACTCCTCCTGCAGGTATGACTTCTTTGCTTTCTTTTTGATAAGCTCCTCGTCGCTATCATCCCCATCGCGGCGCTTCGTAAGTCGCCGGATGTCTGCCTCTATTTTCTCGATCTCGGCGCTTCTTGCAGACCTGATGATGTGGTAGATTTACCGGCATCAGGCTTGAAGATTAAACTAAAACTGAAGGGCTCACTGGGTAGCAGCTTGTTCTTCTGCGTGACGTTGACGAATCTTTGTAATGTCGTTTTCGTCTTTCTTCTTGGCAGGCTTTTTGACCTGGATGTTCGTCGTTGGTGAGTATACTCCGGTCCTTTGTCATCTCGAACATACGGGTGTCTCTGATTTAGAACCCGAAACTATTTCCGGATCCTTGCGGTGTAATGATTGTTGTGGTAGTTGAGAAATAAAATCTGGCTGTGCTGTTGAAGGACCGATGTTTTCAACTAAAGAGTGACCAAAATCATTGTCAAGGCCAGTGAGTGTGAGTTTGGTGTCCACATACGATCTGGTCGATAGATGGCCTTCTTTGGAAATGCCATAGGTTCTTCTTCTATGCCTTCGTCTGCACCAAAGCTGAGCAATTTGACGTTTCTGGCCAACCATGAAACCATGTAGCTAATCCCAGCCAAGATAGAGAAAACCCACTTTTTAGCACCTTTCCGCCTCTCTTGCTCTTCTCGCTCTCGCTGCACCTCTTCCCTTGCTCTTTGTTGAGCACGTTTCTCAGCTGCGGTAATTCGGGGAACAATATCATCAAAGGGGTTGTCGAGTATTCGGATACTTTTGATTTTTGGAGGACTAAAAAGAGATGAACATACAGGAAAGGGACAGGAGAAAAGCTGGCGCGTACTATACTGGCCGCCCGTCCTTGTCGATCTCTACAAGTTGCGTCAGCCGCCGACTTGCATACTTCGTAAAACCTTCTCATACCCATTTCCCCAATCTTGAGGACGTCTTGGAGAGCATCAGGTTGTTTATTCAAATGAAGACGTTGTGTGGACGCACTAAAGAATGTATCCCCCATTACCCGTCCGAATAGAGTGTGCTTTCCGTGTAATTCATCCGCCCTGTCTACGCACCCTCAGGTAAGCGGACCACGAGAACTCACGATCAGGCATACCAAGCGTAATGAAAAACTGAGAATCGTTCGAGTGTTTCGTTCCATTGTTCGCCATTCCTACCAGACCACGGTGCGCGAACCGTAGTCTTGGGTGGATTTCGTCCTCGAAGGGCTCTGAACACATGTTGATTCCAACGCGTAGCTAGTGAGCAGACACACACACCTCCATAGAAAGACTCTCCCCCTGCACCAGTTCCTGTTTTGTCGCCCGTTTGAACTAAAAATCCAGCGACGATTCTTGTTGTCATAAGTTACAGATTCAGACGTTCTTGTAAGATGCGTACCGATGAAATATGACATTGTCATAATATCCTGATAGTCAAGATAAATGAGTCATGGATCCATTCGCAATTCGATAACTCACAGACCCTCCATAGCCAACGCTAAGAAATTTCGACATGCTTTCGGGGTTTCCTGCAAGAAGGTCAACAATTTTAACAGATTTGAGATGTGAAAATGGTTTACTTTGGACCAGAGCTCGATATCGATCTCTCCCGCTGTAGTGTCTATGATAACGCGGCCATTTGTGGGGAGAGCCATGGTTGAACGTCGAAATGTGGTTTTGTTGTCGAAAGGTGACACGTGCACCTATATTTGAAACCTTGTAAGGACCACTATCTTCACTTTCACAAAATTTACGCGCCTGACACGTATACGTATGAGAGATATGCAAGCATCGCAGCGCGTGTGTAGTATCCCTGAAGTTATCCACCAGATTGCTTCTAAGTTTGGACCCGAGCCAGAGTCATCATCCTCGTGCATCGTGTTCCCTGACCGTCAAATACTTTCGACTCACTGGGGCTGTAATGTCTCTTGGAATAATTTTGACTACGATAGGAAAACTCTGGCAATTTTGGCGAGGTGTAACAAACAATTTGCTGAGATTGCACTGGAAATCCTATGGCGGAGGCAGACGTCTATTGTACCACTCTTATCACTGATTCCCTATTTTAAACGCGGTCACCGCGGTGAAAAGAAGTACGTAAGTGACTATATGATCATTGCGCGGTTTCTCATATGTATGCTTTCTGTAGAGCTTTACTGGTCCCATCCCACTAGCTTCGTGGAAACGCGTCGAATATTATGCACGTTACATCCGAATGATCTACTCGCCTCGTCCTGCGGCAATTGAAGATTATGTGTTCGTTCAGCTTGCCCAACGCCTGAAGGATAAACCCCTGCTCCCGTGCTTACATTCCCTATCATACCCCATATCAGCAGAGATATTCCTCTTTATCACGCCAAGCCTTCGCCGTGTAAACATTGCCAAATCTCCCGGGCGCGACAATGGCCCATTTCTGGTCGCACTTCTTGGAACAACTCCGTTGTTAGAGGAATATTCAGGGTGGACGTTTTCCGCCTCGTTCTCGACGGTTCTTTCTAAATTTGCCCAACTCAGGGTGATAGACGTTGGAAATCAGAAAGTTGGAAATCCCAACAGCTTACATCGTATCTTTCTTGTCCCGCTCCTGACAGAATTACGTGTCTGTCTTGCGGAGTTCGAACCCAGTACTGAACTCGCAGACAATTTGGATGCGCCCTTCTTACGGACTTTGACTCTGGAGGGCCACCCTGGTTCTATTCGCACTCTTCTGACGAGATTGGGCTCTACACCCCTTGTTGCTCTCAGGGTTGAATATGGTGATGAAGAAGAGGAACCGTGGGAAGCCCAATGGTGCACTCGCCTCAATTTGATTGCCATATGGTCTAGCTCTCTTGAAACCCTCGAGCTATATGATAATGGGTCTGACACTCAAGGTACTTTGACGCCTTCGATCATGGATCAACTGCTTAAAATGACGCGTTTGAAACACGTTAAACTCAATTTCCGGCCGATTTTGAAGTTTGACGATGTATACATGACCAAGATTGCGCGAGCATGGACGAGATTGAAGTTACTTGATATTCGATTTTCCCGCAGAGTCACGCAGCCATTGATGACAATTGTATCATTAGAGGCGTTTGCCACACATTGTCCTCAACTCCATAGTCTTTCTCTCCACATTAATCTCCAACCTTCGAAATTAGCACCAAGCCCTCGATGCATTCTATGTCATGGTTTACAACGGCTTTTCATTCAACATCCAGTAACTGGTGACGCTGCTCTCGTTGCGCGACATCTCCTCGCGTTGTTCCCGTGCCTTCAGAACGTCAGGAGTGATCACGGCGACCCAGCGAATCAAGATGTGTGGGAGGGTTGGAATGATGTCCAGGATATGATTCAGCTCTGTCGGGTCACAGCGGAAGATAATAAGATGCGTCAGAAGAAACTTTGGCAGTCTTGCTGCTAACCTTTACCATTCCTTCACAATGACATCATGCTGGCCAAGATTCTAAGAGCTTTTCTATGTACCTACCATCATCACACCTTTGCTTCTGAAGGTTTATCGGCTTTCTGACTTTTGACTCCCTGGGTGATCAAAATCAAAATTATATACTTGGTTCTTATCATTGTTGTACACTTACATTTGAAATGTTTATTGGAAACTCGTACTCTTCTATCTTGCATGCTCA
>JABAJZ010006896.1:12716-27977 GCA_018857265.1 Termitomyces sp. T32_za158 | reverse complement strand
TTATCATAATTAACTATATTTTTTATTGGCTGCCTTACGTAAGGCAGCCAATCTTACATTCATACATCGTAGTACTAGAATCGTATATCGATCTGGTTCACTTGTGTGACTGTAAGGCTACTTGACATTGTTTCACCGCCGATAGAAGTTGGTGAACCCCAGGAAGGCCTGTACCTCCTTCTTGTTCCGGGGCTCCGGCCACTGGGTTACGCCGGCCACCTTCACAGGGTCTATTTCCGCCATACCGTGCAAGATGATCAGCCCAAGGTACTCAATGTGGGTCTGCTCAAACTCGCACTTCTCAGGTTTGAGGTAGAGCTGGTGCAGGCGGAGACGGTCCAGGACGACTTGGGTGATACGACGATGCTCCTCTAGGGTTTTAGTGTATATGAAGATGTCATCAAGGTATGCGCACACCACGCCATTGGCGATCAGATCCTGGAAGATGTCATTCATCATTGTTTGGAAGGTGGCCGGACTGTTCGTGAGCCCGAAGAACATTACCAGAGGCTCAAAACAGTCCACGGTTGGTCCAAAACGCTCCCTTCCACTCATCCCCTTCCTGGATGCGCACGTTGTTGTAGCCCCATTGGACGTCCAACTTCATGAAGTAACGCGCACCCCAGAGGTTATTGATGAGTTCGGAGATGAGGGGGAGTGGGTAGCGATTCTTGACGGTCATCGCATTGAGCACACAATAGTCTTGAACCAACTGGAGGGAGCCATCCTTCTTCTTGATGAAGAACACCGGCAAAGCCATCGGAGACTTTGAGGGTCAGATACGTCCAGACTCGAGATTCTCCTGGAGGAACGTGTCTAGCTCATCCTGCTCTTTGGGTGTGAGCGGGGAGACCTTGCAGTTAGCAGGCTTTGCATCGGGCATCAGCTCAATAGCGTGGTCCCACTGCTTGCGCTTTGGGAAGGAGTCAAACGAGGCCTTGGAGAAGACGTCCTCAAAGTTGTGTAGGTGGTTGGGGACCGCGTCTCGGAAGGCCCGGGGTTGGGCGTTCATCACAAAGGCCTGGGCCAACTGTTGGGAAGTGGTCTGGCTGGCCCGGATCTCCTCCGGAGTGGAAGGAGACCGTAAGGTTGTCGCATAGATGCGGTCTCCTACCTCAATGGCATCATCAGGCTGTTTTGGGTCCCAGGCAAGTCGGAACTCCCCTTTGCATCTCTCTTCCTGGCCGGAGTTTTCCCCGCTGTGCCTGTCATCCTTCATAGAGGGCCTCTCTATGAGGGAACGCCAGAGGCAGGGGATCCAGCAGGTTGAGATCCATGAACGGGAGGTGTCCTACTCAACACACCCAGATAGCTGCGCATTCCCGCATAGCGGTGCGCCGCTCCTTTTTTGATTCCTCTGCGCAAGTGGTGCAGCGTTGGGGGCATCAGCTCATCCTTACCTCTCCCTTGGTCCAGTCGATTTCTGGGTTGTGCTCCTGGAGCCAGGTGAAGCTGAGGATCATATCCTGCTTCCCTAGGCTAGTGACCGCAAAGGTAGCTTGTTCTGCATGTGACTGATAATGGAGGACGAGGTCTACTACCTTGCAAATCAAACCGGCTTCGTTCAGGGTCCTGTCAATGTTGTAGACTGGAGTTGGGGAGAGGAGAGGTCGGGTGGTGAGTCGGTGGCGCTCTACGTAGCCCGTGTCCAGGAAGAGTCCAGTCGCTCCGGAGTCTAGGAGAGCGACAATGCTGCGGACCTGCTGAGTGTCCGTGGTCTCTACTTCGACGTTGAGCCGGAGGGAGTTGGCAGATGGGGTGGAGGCCACTACGTAGCAACACGGGAGGCGGCGCTCCCAGGTGGGGACTCAGGGCCTTGTTGGGGCCGGGGGTTTGGGTACGTCGGAGGGGGTGCTTACGGTAGTCGGAATAGGAGAGTCAGCAGAAGCTATATTTGTCTCCTCTACTGACAGGCATGCAAACCGATTAGCACTAGGCAACGGGGGCATACTGGTCACCCGTTGCTCCTTTAAAAATCCTCCTCTGACGCCTCCACTTTGGCCGGGTTATTCAGCACTTCCTCCTCACGGTCATTTGAGGTGGTGGTGTCAGGCAACGGAACGCCCGCAGAGCTGCAGAAGGAGCTCCTCCTGTTCCTCAGGGGTGAGGAACCGGACCTTGAGGCCTAGAGGGCAGCGTCGGGCAAAGTGGCCGGGGGCCCTGCAATGTTGGCACAAGAGTGGGAGGGCAGCACATTGGTGAGAGGCCTCGACGTCCATTGGCACTCCTGGAGGTAGCGCAGGGCGTATCGGAGGGTGGACTGGAGGGGCCGCTGGCAGCGATTCCATTGCAGGGAACGTGCGGAAGCGCTGAGCAGGGAATGCAGGATGAGCGGTGGGGGCAGGGGCCGCAGCCCGACAGAAGTCGCGTTTGAGCTCCATCAGCTGCCACTGGTCCCAGGCAACTCGGTACCAGGAGTCCACCCAGTTGTCCACCAGCTTTCCTTCCGCCAGGTTGTCGATGTAGTCCATCAAGGCAGCGTGCAGACCCTCTCGGAAGGTGAGGCAAAGTTGCAGGCCATCGGGATAGTTGGCCTGCTCCACGAGGGCCTGGAACAAGTCAATGTACTTGTCCAGAGACCGTCTGCCCTGTCCGTACTGGTCCTTGTCTCGGAGGATCAGCGCGGCGGTCTTGGCAGGGTTCCAGGGGAAGAACTCATCCCGGAATTCCTGCTTGAAGGCATCCTAGTTGGCAAAACCGGAGACTCCTCCAGGGCGTCGGAAAACCCTCATCGCATAGGTGGCAGCCCGTCCGGACTTCATGTAGGACAGGACCCATGCAATCTTCAGCTTGTTGGATAGGAAGTTATCGCCACAGAGCTGAATGTAGGTGGTGCAAGACTGGAGGAAGTGTTTCCCCGATGCACGGTCGCCGTCGTATGCGTTGAGGAGTGCCAGGCGAGGGATGTTAGCGCGTCCCAGCACCGGTGGGGCCGTCCTCATTGCAGGGAAGCATGGAGTCAGCATTGGAGAGGGAGGGGGTGCAGCAGAAGCCGCAGGAAGGCGCTTGAGGAGCGCCTGGAGGGAATCGGAGATGGTGTCGGTAGTTTGGCGGAGGGCAGAGAGTTCGGAAGTGTGATGGGACAAGGAGGTTTGGATGATTTGCACCTGGGCTTCCAGTTGAAGCAAGCGACTCCAGCCTTTGTCCTGTGGGGCGTCTGCAGCCAGATCCGAAGGGGCAAGCTGAGACATGGAAGCAGAGGGGCTTAAGACTGGTGAGGAGGTGACAGATAGGCGCATAGAATACTAGGCAAGCTAAGAGGGGCCTCTGGACCAGAATTAGGAGACTTGTTCTGCTGTAAGGGCGACCTTTGGAAGTTACGGCTGATCATGCAACTGGCAAAGGGGAATCCAAAGGTATATTAATAAGGTAAGGTACATAGGATAAAAGTCTACTCACCTGGCAAAGGGGAATCCAAAGAGAACAAGTCTAAGGTTCCCCAAAGCCAGGAGTCCGGAAATTGTACAGTGAGTCATGTGATGTATGATGTAAGCGGCGAGCATTCTCAATCATGTGATCACGTGACCCAACCTTCGAGATTGCTTGATGCTGACTAAGCCACGTGACCCATGACTCTAATGTCAAGACTGCGAAAACAAGAGGGGGAAGGAGGAATTAAGAGAAGAACAGGGGTGGTCCCCTGACACCCTCACTTTGCTGCCACTTTCTTTGAGCAACTGGGACTTTGACTGGGACTCCTACACCACACACATCAGCACGCCCAATGCTTTAGAAGAATTGGGCATCATCAATGCCACTCTATAGTATGTGAGATTTTGACTGGTCTCTCTGGGATCAAATCTGCATTTTCCTATCTCTCCTTGCGCTTTTGGGCCTGTGACATCAAGATCACTTTTTTTTTCAATTTGGAAATAGTTCTGGTCAATTGACCAAGGTTTTAGAATGTGTCACCAGGTCAACTTGAGTGATTGGTGGTTTTGGGCTGCCTTTTTCAGGTTCTGAATCAGAATCAGAATCCAGTTGCTCATATGTGGGGTCAGCAAGGAGCTCAGGATTGATTGAATTGGCCTGAGGCAATGGAAAATCAATGTGTCCATGCTTGACAGCTTCAAAGTGACGTGCAGCAGCACTCTTGTGTCCTTTCACTTTGGGCATTGATTTTTTAGTCCTACAAGTGGACACAGAGCTCAAACTTTCAATTCAGGCACAAAAATGCGCATACAAATCTGTACCCCTCACCCCCAAAAAGTGAAACACTGCAGGAAAAAAACTTTTTATTTCATAAATTGTCATCTTTTGGTGGGTTTCCTTCCTAAGAAAATTGGAAAAAATCTACAAAAAATTTCCAGGTACCTAAACAGAGCTGCTGGAGACGTGGTGACATGCACTGTAGTGTAAAAACTAACATTTTGACTTACAGCAGTTTGCATAATTGTTGGCACTTGTGGAAAAAATAGAAGAGATTAAAAATAGAAGAGATTACAAATGTTAACCCTAGATTAGGAATTATACATGTATCTCATCTTTGGCGACACCAGCAATGCTGAGCTGTTCTCAACATGTCAATGCCATTCCATAAAATCTCCTGAGACCTACAACTAGCTGCCATACAACTCTACAAACAAGAACTCTTACCTCTATGGAACATAATAGACTGTCTCATGATCTCTTGTTGCACTTTCTATTGAATACTTGATCTATGGCAAACCACAACTGATCTAGTGAAGTGCACCTACAAAATTCAAGGAAGATCAAGAACTTTGCATCTTGAAGACATTGATCCTCAAACAAATGATCCAGCATCAACCAGACTAGTTTCTTGATGAGCTTCAGTTCCTTTTGCAGACCAACCGGTCATGATTATTGAATGCATTTCTACTCATTGCTCATATCTGTTTAGGTGTTTGAGCTGGATATCTTCTGCCTTACTCTCCCAATATGAACCTATTGAGGAAGCTTCTTTGAAAGTCAAATCATTTCTTCGTCGTCATCAAAGTCTGCTCACAAGCAAAGGAGATGGCATGCTATTTGATGGAGACCATGGATGTTGTCACATCTTCAGATGCACATGGATATTTTTTACATGCCAGGTTTTCTAAAATACAGGATTTATTGGTACGGTATCATGTTATACACTAGAATACATGCAATTGTCATGCAAAGAGAGCAGTGAGAAAGCAAGAAAACATGAGAATTATACATTTTCCTCTTCACCTTCATCACCCATACTCTCTTTGCCCTTGTCTCCTCTGCATTGTTGGCAGGTGACGGTATCTAGGGCCAGGTATGCCTTGCTCCCTGAAGATCACACAGGCAGAACTGATGTGACTTTTTTTGACAGATTTGGCAGCTTTTGAACCTTGAGAAGCCTTCTGAGCTTTCTTGGTACCCATGCTGAGCAGGACGACACAAAAGAACCAAGGGGAAACATGTAGGAGCATGTCAGGAGTGGTAACCCTACATTAGGAGTTGATCTTCACTATTGTTTTATTATTTGGCTTAGTGCCAACCTTTATGCAAACCGCTGTAATACAATTTTTTCATTAAAAGTCAACGCAGGAATGGAATAATAGAGGCATTGATGATCATGCATCTGACACATCAATTTATCTCCTCATATAGTACAAGCACAGTAAATAGGCTTCCATGATTAGAGATATCTACTCGGGTTCAAGCTGGAGTGATGGGAAACCACTTGTTGAAGATACTGTCGGGGTCATACCGTTTCTTGATTTCCTGCAGTTTTGGATAATTATCCGCAAAAACTGCCTTCGCCTTGTCGGAAACTATTTCCTTCTTCTCTGCTACAGCTTCTGGATCTGTCACACACATGAATAATGAAACACCTCCATAGGCAGCCACGAGCTAACCATAGTTGCTATAACCCATAATTTGGGTCGGTGATACTCCGTGTTGTCCTTCGACAACTAGATCAGCGAGCTCATGTGCCACGCTCTTCGCGCGATCCGAATTCTCCTTCGTATCCTCTTTCCACATCACGAGCACCAGTATGCTGGCCGTTGGGTCCCGCCGAAATGCAGTGCTATCTGTTGGTACAGCACTGATCTTAGCAAGGGTAAAGTACTCAAATAGGATGTTGGCCTTGAAATCTGGTCCAGAAACCTTCTGTATGTGATCAAAAGCTTTATTGATATTTTCGTAGCGCGGCTCGCGGTGCGCAATCCCTTTCATATATATTCCTTGCCCGTGGAAAACCGCTTGATTCTGAGAAAAGTGAAAGGTGAAATCGGATAATGGAGTAGAACCGAATGATAGAGTGAAATCGGATGACAACTTACCTGAAGCTCGTTGAGTTCTTCATACGGAATTTCTTTCGTAAAGTCTGCGACAGGACCTGAAGAGAACTCGAAATGTCAATTTCAAACATGAAATTCAATACATACCAAGGTCGAGGAAAGCTTTAAAATTTTCACGTCCTTCAGCCTCTGATCCATTGTAGAACAGGATTAGTAAGATGGCGAACTGAAGACACTTATGTATGAATGTATCGATGGCATATGAAATCAAGAAGTTGCTTGCCTTTCCGTCAGGTCCTAACGTCATTACCTGCATCATGGCCTCCTTCTCTCCAGCTCCTTCTCGCCACTTCTGAGTGACACCGACAAGATTTTCCAACATTGGTGGCGGGAACACAGCTATGCCAGCGTAGACTGTTTTCCTTTGTGGATGAAGCCTGAGCACGAACTCTGTCACTACTCCAAAGTTACATCCGCCGCCTCGGATGCCAAAGAAAAGATCCGGATTTTCTGCATTGCTGGCAACCAGGATAGATCCATCAGCAGTTACAACAGTGGCCTGTCAATGTCACAGTCGAATACCCTTGCAATCATGTTTGGGATGTCATACCTGCACAAGATTGTCTATTGCAAGGCCGTGCTTTGGACTCAACCATCCATATCCACCGCCAAGAACAAGCCTAAATTCGAGGGATCAGGAAAGATCGTCACTTACGTCACGGGCCTACCCTCCAACGCCAGTCTGACGATTAAGTCAATGACAAGATCAAGGATAGAGGAAAACAATCTACATGGTTGACAGTCCCACCGACAGTGGCCAGACCATGTTTAATCGCTTCTTTGTCCACAACGTCCCACAACGCGCCACCACCCACATAGATTACACGCTTCTCTGGGTCAACTTTCACGTTGTTAAGGTACCGGGAGAGATCGATCACTAGTCCATCTTCAGACGACGAAGCACCCGCAGGGTTGTGCCCTCCACCACGAATGGCAATCGACAAATCCGAGTCTCTGGCATATTTGATTGCAGCTCGTACATCCTCCTCGTCTCTCACAAACGCTACGACCTTCGCACGCCTCTGTGCGTTGATTGCCCAACGCGCAATTGCCTTGGGGTAATCAGCATCGTCGGGCGTGACGATATCACCCTTGAAATGAGCCTTGAACGTCGCAAAGTCCGCCATGCTTGATATCGATCTGAAGGTCGTCCTCAAGTTGAACGTTTATGAGTGAACTCATGACACAAGGCGTGATCAAGTTCGTGAGATAAGCATTTGAAATGCTAGACACGAGGTCGCTTCCATGTCATCGTTTCGTGGAAAATGATGGAAGCAACACACTGGCGTCAACCACTAACAAGGTACACCAGGATATTGCACCATTGGTCCACAACCAACCAGGACCTTGAGTATTACTAATGTAATTATGGGACGCAATCTGGTCTGAACGATAAGATTAGATTCAAATTGATTTCGCACCCAATTGCTCAACCAAACAGATTGTATTTCGCTTCGTACTACTCGTAGGGCAAATGACACGAGCTGATACCTGGAGCTGTGTATTATGCGTTCGTCGTGTTACAAGCATATGTATACATATTCCTTATGAGGAATCTGTCAGTGGAATCCGAGGGGAAATCTCGACATGAGAAGGCAGAGATTAAACTTACTACTTCTCAATACGCCAAGTACCATTTGTTCAATTACAGAGAGTATGTCGTTGAGGAATTCATCGCCGATATGATACCATATAGGGCTGAAGATATTGGGCCATGCTCTTTTTGTTTGTCTATAGTTAGTATACACTATCAATGGTACATTAGATGAACCACTTTTAACCGAGCCTCGCCACAAGCTCGTTCAGCTCTTGGGGGTCCAACGCCCACCGTTCCGCTAGCATCTTCACTCCACCATCTTTCTCTTGTTCCATGTTCAACCACTTCTTCAGTGTCTCAGCATCTTTTTTTAGCGACACACTTCCAGATACGTGTGAAATAGCCTGTAACTCCCAATCAATCTCCAGAAATAAGAAAAGAAAGAAACATTACGTACCTGGCACACGTCTCCTCGAAAGCCACATCAGGCTCTACCATATCACCATCGTCACCAAGCGACAACGGGTGTGAGCGCATGTACCAGTGTGTTTATAACACCGTGCGCCTGCAGCGCTGATGCGGTGATGCGGTGAGTGCGGATGTTCATCGCGATCGGGGTTGGAAGCATGCGCTGCATGCGAATTGGCGTGTATTGGTTCGCGGATGGGTGCGGTGGGTGCGGTGGATGATGCTGTGGCTGTGGGAAGGAGGAGGTGGAAAGGAGGAAGACGGTTGTGCGCCGAACGTTTATTTCCGGGTCTGTTATGGTTTTGGGCAATAAGGATTGGATTCTCCTAAGAATAAGACTTACCGCAAAGTGCATTGCGGAGGTGTTTCCAGCCGTTTATGAGGGGCTGGCGAGCTAATGGACAGTGGGGGAAATGCGTTTTAGGAGGCCGGAGAGGGCATAGATTGCTTTTGAGCGCATTTGAAGGGTGGATGAAGGGAGGGGTGTGAGGAAGTAGGCGAGCGTTGGGAGAGAGTCGATTGCGAGGTACTGCAAAGGGGATCGTGAGCCAGGCGCTGAAGAATCTGAGAACTCAACACCGTACTGCGTCTTTGCTAAAGTGGATCTCACCTCGGCAGTAAATACGATACACACCATCTCCAAATGATCCAGCGCCGCGATGCACTCAGCCTGTGTTTTCAAAGGATTAGTTGCAACACCCATGTCCTCTTTCATGAGCTCTGCATCCGGTCTACCGAGGATAATGTCAATGATTCGAGGGTCGATGTCTTTCCTTGCACAGGCGGCGGGGCATTGCTTGAGTTCTCAATCGACCAGCGAAGAAGGGACTGCAATAAGATTGGAAAACCGAAAAGACAATTGTATTCACAGATGTTTTTGAGCAAGAAAGAGTTCACGCGAAACAAGCAGAACGTGCTCGAGATGGTGATTGGCGTCACGTTGTGGGAAGAGTCAACCCGATATAAACACTCTTATCCTGGAACAGACTTGTTCGCGGTGAGATGTTATTGACAGGGTCGGCGGCACATTTTGTGAGGGAAACGATAGCGATGGTGGTACATTCATGGGGTACAGAATACTAGCAATGCGATACAGGTGGTTCGTGTATTAAGTTACGTGTTTAGTGAATTTAACGAGGAGGATGACGAGGACGGACGAGAAAGCTGGTTATCTTGGCATACATAATGTCCGATTCTATGGTTGGAAAGAAAGGTGCGAGATTCGATGCAGGGTATTTCAGTGTAAACAGTTCGATACAAAAGTCGGAGCCACAAAACGAATGCATGTGCAAGAGAAGGGAAGCCTAGTATCTTTCAAATATCATGCGTAGAACGGTGCGCAGAGGCATAGTCGCAACGTATCCGACTTTGGAAAGAACGAGAGACATGATACTCGCAGGTTGCAACAAGATTGAATACCTCGTTGATTCTTCTTCAGGGATCGGCTGAAGCTGCATCGAAACCGAGGAGGGTAAAGAACGTAGCGGGTGCTTTGACGTCGGCGAATACGACGACGGCGAGTGAGCGCTTCGCTGGAGCCGTCGACTGGGGAGCATCCATGCAGGCAACAGTTGATTCAGAAGGGATGGTGTCGGTGGGGATGTGCGTATCGTCAGCCCCGAAACGCCGGCGCGCTGCTTCCCTTTTCCTTTGAGTCCTTCGATCGTCTGTTCCATCTCACGTACTTTCAACTCTTGTTTTTCGTATTTCTTTTCATGGCGTTTGACTGTGCGGTCGACAACGGTTACCGCCTCGTCGACGTAGTCGTACACCTCCTCTGTGGCGTCTACAATCTTCGCCTTAGCTTTTGATAGAGCGCGTTCTAGGTGCTCAACACGTTTCGTCAGATCCACCACTTGCACACGGACGTCATTGGCCGAAAGTTCCGGAGAGGGGTAGTGAATTACGTCATGGAGATCAGTCGTACGCTGCCTGAGTCGTTCGATAACGTGTGACCACGGCCTCATGCCCGTAGCCATGACAAAGAGCGCGGTATTGAACCAGGAAACAGCATCTGCTCCGATCACGGCAGCAGTAGCATAACGCAAAAGCACAGCCCCAAAAAAGGGTGAGAGTGCAGTCAACGCCAGGAAGAGAAATTCAAGAGAGCGCAGTTCGGACGCAGCTATGTGTTTGTAATGGTCTTCTGCAGTAGAAGGAGGAATCTCTGGTGCGCGTTGACGAGGACGGGCATTGTGATACAGTTGCCATGGAACTATACAGGGTAAGTCAAGGAATCGTTTGATATCCGATAAAAACGAACCTTCAATGATCTGATGCAAGTAAAATACAAGGAGCATGATGAGGCAAACATTTTTTATGTAGTCGCCACCAGTAAGCCAGTTTCCAATGGGCGACACAAGGGCAACGAGGACGGCAAGATCAAACTCATACCAGGCGCGAGAAGTATGCATTTTGTGTGAATTGACGTCGCCTTGAGTAAGGGAATCTACATTCGGAGGCTCCGACACATCTCGTTCTTCGCGACTTCGCGCGTTGATGCCGTCCTCTGCGCTGTCGCCAGCCTCGGAATCAGAATCATTTTCGTCCTCCACCATATCCTGTCGTCTATGACTTTCTTTTTCTATTACTTTATTACCTTCAAAGTCGGACGTAAAAGAGAAGTCCTTTGAATCAGAAGAAGTGACACTGCCGGAAGGAAAGGATATGGAGTGGGTCGTGTGCGCCTTGCCATCGAGGACATGAGTACGATGGCGCAGTAGTTGTGGTTTTAAGACTGCAGTTGTTTGTGTCGCCATGACGATTGAGATAGAAGAATAAAGCGTTTGTGAAAAAAAACAGTCCTCGAGTGGGGCACGTCACTTGCAATGAGCTCATTGACCCCAATAGGAAACCACACGTGACAGCCATTTCAGTCTTCTGCCGCCCATCAATAATCAACAATCATTGATCGGGCTCTGTGATAAGTCACTAAGGTCCGAGCAAAACGTTTACCAATGGAACTAAAGTTTCTCCTTTATAACACCGCCTCTTCCTTAACCGTGATATAACCCTATTGCTCTGACAGTCAATATCGTGAATTTCATCCCCACTACGCTTTCAACTCACTGATTTGGAAGTCACGACCACGACGAATATTGAAAGTCACTGGGCCAACCCTGAGCTTGAGCTTACCGCGAGCACACAATTGAAACAGTGTTGTTATGATCTCTTCCATCCACCGTTATCACCGATACTGACTTGATTTATGACCAGGTATCATGGCTAGGCAAGAACACAGCATGCTCACCGCCTTTCTTCCTTCTGAACTCACCGACCTTATCATTGATCAACTGGCCGACGACCGAGCTGCGCTGAACTCTTGCAGTCTCGTCAACAAATCATGGGTGGCGCGTAGCCAACACCATCTCTTTTCTGACATTCTTCTTACTCAAAACAACTGTGACGACATCCTTGTAATCTCTCCACCTTCTCCATTCTCGTCTGCTGCACGCAGGCTGATGCTTGCCGAGTTGAATCACCTTCCTCGCGGCATCGAACATTTCAACTCAGTCAAATCTTTCTATCTTACTGAGGCTCAGGCTGGACCTGATACCATCGCGAGGATACCGGCGCTGTTCTCCAAGATCACATCATTCGAACTTAATCAGGTTTTGTTCAAGACTTTTGAGAATATCATCGAGCTCGTGTGCTCCCTTCCTTGCCTAGAGATATTTACCCTCTTTATGAGTCCCTGGATCGAGGATTTCAATACACCTCCAGCCCACTTTCGCTTACCCGAGCGGCTCCATACACTCAATTTCGTTTCCCCTAGGTTACATATCTTTCTTGAATGGTTCAACGAGTTAGAAAATCTGCCTCCTATCTCCTGTGTACGCTTCTACGGAGTTGCCGAGTCGCATATCCACTCTATTGGAACTGCCATCAAGCGCCTCGGAAGGACCTTGCAACACCTTACGCTCGATTTGTTGGATCATAGTTACGCAGGTCCGTCAATCATGATCACAGCATCAGGTTTAACGTTGACACTGATACAGACTTCCTCGCGGAAGCCATCGATCTCAGCCATTGTCCTAGCCTTCTCTCATTTACTCTCCTTAATGGATGGCCTAAGCTATTCCAGGAACTGTTATCTACTCATTCTAAACATTCTTCTCTTCAACACGCTATACTGACCATATACGAGGGGAAAGATGACATTCCCAACCTTGATCTTCTTAATTGGTTTGAGCTTGATAATCTCGTTACATCGCCAGAGACTGCATTTCGCCTTACGGAACTCACCATCCGGGTGTATGCCCATAGTATAATCTCGACCGTCACGTGTGAGACCGTAGAAAGCCAGTTTTTGCCACGATCTGGTGCGAGGGGTCTGGTGAAGTTCGTGTCAGAGCGGCAGCGTGCATTGGAACGAAGAAAGACGTTGACCAGCCCTGTTGAACGGCGTTCGTGGAGCGAGCAGATCGCGGCAGAAGAGGAGGTATGCTTTTTTACGTTCTATCCGTTATGCTCGAATGTATCTAACTAAATTACGACCAGAGGATAAGTTTGAATTACTGATGACCTCACGATTTGCTTGCTGGGCATATGAATCTTGCTTGCATTCCGTCTCCTATCCAATGTATACCGACCTAATCGTGGAATATCTTCCGTATGTACTTCTAATAGCCTTATGAGAATACGCTCTTTGTCATCGTTTGATTCAGTCTCGGATCCTTTAGAATAAACTTTCGAAGTCTTGCCGGTTACTGTCGATCTGACCTGTCCTTTTGATTTTTCCCAACAGTAGGTTATTCTCCGGAAGTATGGCAAAAGTATCTGTGACAACCGCGGGTCCGCGATATCTTCCGGGTCCTGAAACCTGAACTAGATAAAGACCCCTTCATCGCTGGCTCAAGCACCCTGCGGGTTCCATACAATGCCTTCCATCTCAGTCGATCGCGATATAACATTCTACTACACGGACAGTGGCCCACCCTCAGAGTCTGCGTATGCGACGTTGGTCTTACTCCATGGCCATACCTTCCACAGCGGTAGGTGTCAGACTGTACATTCCATCCATCTCTCTCGCTTACGCATCCTAGGTATCTTTCAACGACTGTCCAACTTGGGCCCTTCCAGACGGTTGAGAATTATAGCACTTAATCGACGAGAATATCCTGGGACCACGCGGTACACGGATGATGAACGGCGTGTGGTGAAAGAAGGATCTTTGGAAGAGCGCAAGAGTTTCTTGCAGGAACAGGGGAAACTGATTGCCCTTGCCGTCGATGGCCTCATCCAGCAATTATCCCTGCCGGGACAAGTCACTGTGCTAGGCTGGTCGCTGGGCACTGCATTATTGTTGTCGATGTACTGTTCTATCAGTAGGTTATCCGATGGCGTCCAGCAAAGGCTGAAATCATCCGTCAAGAATTTTGTTCTTTTAGGTAAGACACATTGACATCTATAAAATCAATGTATATTGAACCGTGGCTCTACCAGAACCTGCGACTTACACTCTTGGTATTCCGACACCTTCAAACGGATATAATCCACTCTACGACGATAAAATTCCTCCAGAACAAGTTGTCTCGGCTTTCGAAAAATGGGTTTCTTCTTATTATCACTATGAGGACCTCTCGTCGCGGGATTTTACGAAGCTTCAACTTTCGCTGTGCGGTGACGACCTATTGGAGCGGCCTACTACACAGACCATGACTCCAGCAGAGCTTGAGTCAACTGTGAGCCCTACGGCTGACCTGAAGTGTGATACCCTGTTGATGGTATCAGATTTCGTCAGCCTCCTCGAGGCACAAACTAACACTATCTTCGACTCCCAAGTCCGAGAGGCGTGGGGTAATCCTGACTTCTGGTGCTTGTACGGAGAAGCTAGCGTATGGTGCTGTATCCATGCATCATGGTATCTCGAGGAGAAGAATCAAGGGTCGAACAAGATTTTATTCAAGTCCATCTGTGACGCCAATCACTTCGTGAGTTCCAACAAAAATGGTTTGTGTTCGTCGCTGACTATTTACAGCCTATGTGGGACTATCCCGAAAGAACTCTGGATTTATTGAAAGAAATCTGCACAAGCGATGGCAGAGATTTAAAGATATTGAAGTCTAGGTTATAATGTAGTTGTTCAGTCCGCGTATCTGCAACTAAGACAACAATCTCGCTTGTGTGTGACAGCACGAAAGGGATCTTTTCCGACTTGCACATGTCGTTGCAATCTACAGAGATGGTTTTTTGACTTAAGAGTTTTACAACGGTAGGGCAATCAAGAACCCCAACGTCAGCGTACGTGTTCACCCGCGTGCTCCGTTTGCTATTTTGTATCACATAAACTGTTGTTCGTCCACGCCAGTAACCAGTCGTCGCATTGATTTAACACGGTTTCCTTGAGCTTCTACATATACGGCGGCGCACGCGTGATCTCTTTTCGATGATGTCATCGGAGACGACTGAATGAATATACATGAACGACCACACCTCAAATTCAAACAGCCGTCACAAACCACAATGGAGTCCCTCATTCACGTTCGCGACGTAGCCGGCACCATCATTATCTATATTTTATCCCTCGTACCGTTATACCCAACGATGATTTCAGCAATGCTCCCTGTTCCTCCTACCTCAGCGGCTATGCTGGCATTGTCGACAACCCTATTCTTGACTCTCATCCTGGGTATTTCCAACCAATTGGTTTTGGACCCTGTGGGAGCCCAGTCTCTTTTGGTATGGATCGGGCTTGTGATAGATATGATATGGCTATCTTATGGTGTGTCGAGATTTGTCAAGTCTCTGCTTGAACTCGACTGTTATCCAGGTGAACTTGATCAATTTCCTTGCCATGGCTGTCATGGTCGGCATGATCACCATCCTTCGTCATGTTGTTGAAGTCATGTATCTATTTGGTGCTCATATGCGCAACGCTATATTTGGCACTGACCAAGACGGCTACGCTTCCTACGGCAAAGGAACTCTCTTTTATTATGCTTGTAACTTTGCAAAGTTCGAAAGGATTCGTGCTCG
>JABAJZ010006896.1:0-12381 GCA_018857265.1 Termitomyces sp. T32_za158 | reverse complement strand
GGCTGAACATTGATCAAGATCTCGATGCAATTATTCATTCAACATTGGTTTTCTCCGGCTGGGTATGGGTTTGTTTCTCTACATTATATCAAAGAGTCTTTGTCTTTCGAAGCATTTGTGGCATCGTTGTGTTCCATCCGTCTCTGCAATAATCATAATCATCAGGTCAGATAATCATAGAAAAGAGGGTTCCTGTAGCATATCATCAACTTCAATAATCACATTATCAAATGATATATTCCAATTTTCCAAACCCAATCTCCTACCGAATGTCATTATCATTACGACGCCAATCATGGGACGTACGTACGTGGTATATACCCCTGCCAACAACAACGAATACATAAATGTCTATAAGCAAACGCGAAAAACGAAAAACGAAAAACGAAAACCGAGAGACGAAAACCGGGAAACGCGAGAAACGAAATACGAGAGAAGAGAGAAGAGAAACGAAAACCGGCGGGAAACGCGAGGAACGAAAAACGAAAAACGAAAAACGAAAAACGAAAAACGAAACGAGAGCCTTTGAAAAACCATCAACGAACGCAGCAAACGAGAAACGAAAACACAGCGAAACCATAAACCGCCCAAACCAACGCCAACGCCACCCCCAACGCCACCTCCTTTCCCTCCCCCGCCCCACCACACCATCGCACACCATCGCACACCGCACACCGCCCCACCTCACCACACGCACGCGCCCTACCCATGCGCCCCATCCCAACTCGCCCTCTTCCGCTTATTATCACTCCGCAACACCAAATCCTGCGGACACACCGCGCTCTGCCCACGATGGTGGCTCTGTGACCTTCCCAGCCCCCCCGCGCCCGCGGCGCCTCCTATCCCGCCGCCTCCGCCGCCCGTGCCGGCGCCCGTGCCCGCTGTAGCTGTAGCTGGAGCTGGAGCTGGAGCTGGAGCTGGAGCAGCTGTAGACCGCGTCCCAGACCCGAGACCCTGCGACGACGCGCGCACCGCAGCCGCAGCCGCGTGTGCGTGCGCGTGCGCGTGCGCTCTTGCGAGATCAAGCTCGAGCTCTGACCCGCCCCCACCCCCACCCCCGCCTAAGCCGCCACCCACGCCGCCACCGCCCAAGCCCCCGCCGGCAGCGGCATAATAATGCAGATCGAGAAACGGCAGTGTAAGCGTGCTCATCTCACCCGGGGACATCGGGCGCCAGGTGTACGTTTCTGGAATTGGAATCGGGAGTGGGAGGGGGTGTGGGAGGGGGTGTGGGTGTGGGTGGGAGAGAGGTAGAGGTAGAGGGAGAGGCAGCGGGAGCGGGGAGGGTGTGAGGAGGTACGATGATCCCGGCCCTGCGTTTGGGATTGGGATTGGGATTGGGGTCGCGTTACGGACTGGTGGGACGGGGACGGGGATTGGGGCCGCGTTCGCGTTCGCGCCTGCGCCGGGGGGTATAGACTCCGCACCCGCACGCGCACTCGTGCTCTTATCACGCGGTGACATCGACGCCGACAAGGACGTCGACAACGACACCGGCACATGTGCGTGTACGTGGGCGCGCGGGAGCCCCGCGCGCTGCGGGGGCACAGACACCGATCTCCCGCCCGTGCCCGCGTCGCGCCGCCCCGCAGTGGATATGGGGACGGGGATATGTGGTGTCCCCGGCGGCGTAGGGTGCGGCTCCCCGTCCCCGTCCCCATCTGCGTCCTCGCCCGCGTTGGCGTCCCCGACTGCGTCGGGGTCGGGGTCCGCGTCGTGTGCGGAGAGATCGACGAGGTCGTCGATGGTGAAGTTTTCCTTCCCCTCGTCGTCTTCCTCCTGGTCTTCCACCCCCTCTTCCACCTTGCCCTTGTCCTCTGACTCCGCGTGCGGGTGCGGGTGCGAGTGTTTCCCCGCGTCCACCTTCAAATCCGCATCCGCATCCGCATCCGCGTCCATCTTGATATCCACCGCGGGCACCCCCACACCCACAGACGCAGGCACACCGACGCCCCCAGCAGGCGCATCGTCAAGCGTGATATTCGTAAGCCCAATATCATCAATCCCCGACATCGTAAGCTGCATCGGGTGAATACCCATGTCCGCGCTCATACCAATGTCCCCACCCACGTCCACGCTCATACCCATGCCCATGCCCGCACCCATGTCCATACCAGACAGCCCCAACCCCAACCCGAGGCCAAGGCTTCCAAACGCACCGAAGCTGGGGGGCGCAGGCGCGTACGGGTTCGCGTTCGCGTTCAAACTCAACGCCCCCCCGTGCGCGCGCGCCCCAAATATGAGGTCCCCCGCATAACTCGAATGATGCGTGAACCCCCTCCACGCCCCCCCTCCCCCTCCGCCCGGGCCCATATCCTCTGAAAAAGTCGAATGCGCATCGACGCTGGCGCTAGCGCTGCCGCCCGCGCCGTCCGACGCGAAATCGTGCGATATTTGTGTGAGGGAGAGGTCGTACCGATCTAGGACGCCGTGCGTCGTGAACGCGAACGGGGACGCGGGTGCCGGCGCCGGTGCTGGTGCCGGCGCGGTGGGGGGGGCGAGGCGGGGGTTGGGCGAGAACCAGTCTGTCGTCGCCCATGCCGAGTTTCCTATCGTCCCGCGGTGTCCTGCGTGCACCGGGTGCGGGTGCGAGGAGTGGGAAAGGGAAGAGGGAAGAGGGTACTCGGCGGAGAGCGAGGACGTGGGTGACCACGTGTGTTGGGAGAGGGAGAGGGAGTGTGTGGGTGTGTTGAGGCCTGATGACCACGTGTCGGTGAGGGGGTCGAAGGTGATGACGTCCATCTCGTCGTCGTCGTTGTCGTCCGCCCCCGCCGCGGAAAGCTTTTTGTGCGTGGAGACGGGGGCGGGGAAGAGAGGGGAGTGGGCGTCTGCGTCGGCGTCGGAGTGCGCGTCTGCGTCGTCTTCGCCGGGGGAGCTGTCGTCGTCGTCTTCGGAGCACGCGGTGCTCTGTGGTACGCTCTTTGTGCCGCCGCGGAAGAGACCGAGGCCCTGGGTGGTGTGCGCGCGGCGGCGGCTGCGCACGGGGCCCGCGGTGCCCGCGCCCGCGCCCGCGCTCGTGCTGGTGCTCATAGCGAGCTGGTCGTCCGTCGCGGCACGGCGCTTGGACGCGTTGCGTGGTTTATACCCCGCCGCCTGGTACAGCTCTGGAAACGCATTACGAAACCGATCCCTAAGGTCCGTCGATCTCCGGCCTTGGGCGCGGAAGACGGGGTCTTTGACGATGGTGGCCCAGACGGTGCCGTGTTTCTCGTACCCGGCTTTGAGCGCGCGGTCTTCGTCTGTGGTGAACGGCCGGCGTTTCTTGGAGCGGGTTTTTTCAAAGAGGGAGGAGCCGTCGGGGAGGATGGAGCGGATTTTGCTGGAGAGGTGCGTGCGGGCGTTGGGGTAGTGGCGCTTGTAGGCGTCGGGGAAGTAGGTGCGGAAGCTACGGGGGTGAGTGGGGGTGGGGGGGTAAGGAAACGCGGGTCGCAGGGCAGACGCAAGGACTTACCGGTCTTTGAGGTCGACGGGGGAGCGGTTGTCAAAGTGCAGCGTGGGGTCGCTGAGGATGGTTTTCCAGTTGCCGACGCCGTGGCGGTTGCAGCCTGCGACGAGCATCTGGGTTTCCTCGTCGGACCATTTGTTGCGCTGTTTCTTCTGGTCAGACTCGAGCTTGCGCATCTTGCCTTTCTTGGGGGACATCGAGTCTGTCTCGGGGACGTGCGCGGCGAGCGAGGTGTCGTCGCGGAAGTTGCAGGCCTGGACGATGCGCGGGGAGGACGGGAGCACGTGGGAGACGCGGCGCAGCTTGGGGGCGGGGAAGGGGGATTTGAAGGAGAAGGAGGCGTCGGGCGGGGTGTTGGTTGGAGGCATGCCGCTCGACACCGCCACAGCGCTCAGCAGACAGCCTCGCCCGTTTGGGAAACACCCGACATGCCGCGTTTGCCGAGGATTAGTTACATCATCTAGCCTACTGCCTCCCGCCGCCAGAATTACATCATCTAGCCTACTTCTGCCCCTCCCGCCGCCGCTTCACATCCCAGTTGTACACCCGCGCAGTGTTCACCTCCATCACCGTCAGCTGCTCCCTCAAAAACTCCACGTCCTCCACCGTATTATCCAGACTCGTCTGCGCCGCCTCCAGCTTCCCCCTCAACAGCGCAATCGCCGCCGGGATCTTGTACGACAGCATCACGTTTGCCTGCCCACGTCAGCAGCGCCCAATCCCACAGCAACCACTCACCCCAAGCCACAGAAACACCGTGTCCGTCTCCCCCACCTCTGCCTCGGCAAACAGCGTGTCGTTCAGCTCAAACACCGTCTTCAGCCCCGCCTCCTGCTCCTGCCGCGTCCCCAGGAACTCCACCATATCCAGCGTCTTTTTGATATCGGGGATCTTTTCCTCGAGACTCGCGCGCCGCTGCGTCAGCGTCCCGTCCATGTACCGGTACTTTCTGCGTCCCTGTGAGCACCGTAAACACCGCACGCCCAACCACGCACGCACGCTATCGCATCCTGGAAACTCTTCAGCGTCCCCTCGATCTCTGCGTCCCGCCCCCCGAGGTACTCTTCCACGTTGGCCTACCGCGCTCATCAGCACGTCTCCACCCACCCAGCGCGCCCCGCACTCACCACAAACGGCGCCTTGGGTATCCCCCGCGGATTCTTCTCGTCTGAAAAAATCGCCTTCGTAGTCGCCATCACACACACGCCTCGACAATCTCTAATCCTCGCAAACACAAAACTCCCACGCGGATCTTGCCGAATCGGAGTTCCCACCTTAAAAACACCCATTTTCCACCTCCCGAAAACTTTCGTACGTCCCACATGTAACCCTTGCAACCTCCACCACTAACCTTCCCTTCCCCATCCCACGTAGAACCCCCCACGCCACCATGTCCCGCCTAATAATAAAAAACCTCCCCCCAAACACCACACCCGCGCATCTCCGCGCGCACTTCACTCAACACACACCCGGCGCCCCACGCGGCGAGCTTACCGACGTCCAAATCGCGCAACGCCGGCGGTTTGGGTTCGTGGGGTACAAAACACCCGAAGAGGCCGCGAGAGCGCGCGAGTGGTTCGATCGGACGTATGTCGGTTCGTCGCGGATTAGCGTGGGTGTTGTTGATGACCACCACGATGGTGGGGGGAGGGAGAGGAAGAGGCGGAGGGTGGCCGAGGCGAAATTGAGATCGTTACCCCCCCACGAAAAGCCCCGCGAACACCTCGAAGAGTTCATGCAAATAATGCAACCCCGCACTAAAAAAGGCCCGTTGTGGGCCAACGACGCGCCTGTCCTCTCCGCCCCCTTGCCCTTGCCCGCTGAGCCTGATCCCCAACCCACACCCACACCCACACCCGAGCAGGTGGAAGACGGCGCAGCGCACGACGAGGCGATATCCGATCTCGAGTGGATGAGGCGCCGCATCGGGGGCGGTGTCGACGTCGACGCGGAACTGGTGTTTGAGCAGTCTGATGACGAGGACGCGCCGTCGAAACACACCCACGCACACGCACACGAATCGAACGAAGCACAAGCACACGAGGAGGCACACGAGGCGGACCCGACGATACCCACGATCCGCGAGACGTCGAGGCTCTTTGTGCGGAACTTGGCGTTTGGGTGTACGCAGCCCGAGTTGGAGGGGGTGTTTAGCCCTTTTGGGGAGGTTGTTCAGGTGGGTTTTGGGTTGCTCCCTCTTCCTCTTTCTCTTTCTCTCTTGCTCTCTCTCTCTCTCTTGCTCTTGCTCTTTCTTTTTTGCGCCCTCTTTCGCCTGGGGTTTCGCCGGGGGTTTCGCCGGGGTTCTCGCCCGCAATGGCTACGATGATACACGAATAGGGACATCAGACGCCCGCGTTTGCGGTGGATGCTGATTGTTCGGAATCGTTAGTAGAAATCTATCTGAGCCTTGCCTTTGTGCCTTTCCTCGTTCCTCGTTCCTTTTCTTCGTTCCTTGTCCCTGCGTATAGTGACTCTTGCTGACCCGTTTTTTGTTAGGTGAATATCATTCCTTGTTCAAGTTTCTTGTTCGAGTTTTTCGTTCGTTTTACCGAGCGTGGGCGTGGTGGCAACCTTGCATGCATGCGTGGATGCGTGGATACGTCGCATCACACCCTGTGCACGCCCTCTTTATCTTCTCACTTTCTCACTCTCCTCTCGCGATCTCGCGACTTCTCTTCGCCCGCGATTAGCGTGCTACTCGTGCTACCTGGGCCACTGGGGCCCGGCGACGATGATAAACGAATAGGGACATCAGACACCCGCGTTTGCGGTGGATGCTGATTGTTCTGGAATCGTTAGTAGAAATATATCTGAGCCTTTCTCGTTTCTTTCTTCGTTCCCCGCGGTTATTGATTCTTTTGCTGATTACGTTTTTTTGCTAGGTGAATATCATTTCTTGTTCCTCTTTTTGGTTTTTGGTTTTTAGTGGGCGTGGGCGCGGTGGTAATGTTGCATGCATGCAAGCGTGGACACCCTCTTTTTCTTACTTTCTTACTTTCTCTCGCGATCTCGCGACTTCTCTTCGCCCCCGTTTAGTGTGCTACCTCCGGCGACGATGATAAACGAATAGGGACATCAGACACCCGCGTTTGCTGGTGGATGCTGATTGTTCTGGAATCGTTAGTAGAAATCTTATCTGAGCCTTCCTTTTCTTGTTCCTTGTCTTGTTCACCGCTGCGTTTATCGACTCTTATGCTGACCCGTTTTTTCTTAGGTGAATATCATTTCCTCAGTCTTGCGTGACGTGATGGCATCAATACAACAGGATTATTCAGACCTTCGGGGATGCTGACCTCTATCAGCTTTTTGCTTTTCTGATCTACTTTTCCTCTCGTCTCTGCGCTCAACGACCCATGCTAACCACATCCCCCTGATCTAGGTAAATACCGCGTCTTTTTCATCGCCTTCGTGATCCCGTGATGTCATCAAGCAACTCCTTCATTCAGACCTTCGGGACTGCTGACCTCTATTTTCCTCCTGGTCTCATCTGATTTACTTTCCCTCGTCTCGTGTACTCACCGACCCTTGCTGACCACCCACCCCCTTCTTTGCTCTAGGTAAATACCACTTCCTCTTATTCCGTGATGACAACCTTGCATAGGGACATCAGACCCCCCGGGGAATGTTGATCCTCAGGGAAACCGATAGTAGAAATTTATCTGACCTCTCTCCCTTCCTCGCGTTTAAATTCAACCCTTACTAATCACCTTGCTTTGAAGGTACACATACCCGTGGACATCAACACGAAACAACCAAAGGGCGTGGCGTACGTCACGTTCAAGTCGCCTTCCTCTGCGGTCGCGGCGTACGAGGCTTTGGACCGCACGCCGTTCCAGGGACGGCTGATGCACGTTCTCGGCGCCGTCGATAGGCGCGGTGCGCCGGGCGAAGGCGACGGCGAAGGACAAGGACGGAAGAGGACCGTGAAGGAGGAGAAGCACGCGAAGAGGAAGGCAGCGGCGGGGAAGGAGTTTGTTTGGAGTATGTTGTATATGAACGTGCGTACCCTCCCCCCTCCCCATTGTACCCCGTGGGAGACGTGACTCTGAGGCTCACGACGCGGCGTCCAGGCGGACGCGGTGGCGTCGTCTGTTGCGGACAGGATGAATATCGATAAAGCGGCGATATTGAATCCGGAAGAGGGGGATAACGCAGCTGTGAAGCTCGCGCTTGCCGAGACGCATATTATCGCAGAGACGAAGGCGTTCCTCGAGTCGCATGGTGTCGATCTCTCCGCTTTCGCGCCGCCCCCTCCTTCCTCCACGTCTTCCTCACAGGCGCCCTCGCGCCCACGTGGGCGCTCAGACACGACTATACTAGTCAAAAACATACCCTACGGGACGACGGCGGCGCAGATCCGCGAGCTGTTTGAGCCGCACGGGGCGCTGAAGCGCGTGCTTGTGCCGCCTGCGGGGACGATGGCGCTCGTGGAGTATGAGCGCGCGGACGAGGCGCGGAGCGGGTTTCGTGCGGTTGCGTATAGGCGCCTTGGGAATTCGGTGGTGTATCTCGAGATGGCGCCGCGCGCGGTGTTTCGTGAGGGTGCGCCGGCGCCTGGGGACTCGACGTCGACGGGTGCGCTCCCCGGGGAGCCGGCGGTGCGCGGGAAGCGTATTGCGGAGCAGGAGGGTGTGGGTGCGGGTGTTGGTGAGGACGGGGAGGAAGAAGATATCACGGGCGGAATGACGCTGTATATCAAGAACCTCGCGTTCTCGACGACACAGGAGCGGCTGGCGCAGACGTTCAGACACCTTCCCTCCTTTGCGTTTGCGCGTGTGCAGACGAAGCCGGATCCGCAGCGCCCCGGGGGACGGCTGAGCATGGGCTACGGCTTCCTTGGGTTCAAGGACGTGGAGGGCGCGCGGAAGGCGTTGGGTGCGTTGAGGGGTTTCGTGCTGGATGGGCACGAGTTGGTTGTCAAGTTCGCCGGGAGGGGTGTGGAGGCTGAGGGAGCAGAGAAGAAGGGGGGTAAAGGGGGGAGGACGACGAAGATGGTTGTTAAGAATGTGCCGTTTGAGGCGACGAAGAAGGATATCCAGGCGTTGTTTGGGTGCGTCTTTCTTTTCGTTTATCGTTTATCGTGTGTAGGTGGTTTGGCGGCGCTGACGACGGATACAGCACACACGGGCACCTCAAATCCGTGCGACTACCGAAGAAATTCGACTCGCGCACGCGCGGGTTCGCGTTTTTGGATTTCGTGTCGCGGGCGGAGGCGGAGAACGCGTATGCGGCGCTAAGGCATACGCATTTGCTCGGGCGGCATTTGGTGCTTGAGTGGGCGGAGGAGGGCGCGCAGGATGTGGATGAGCTTAGGAGGAAGGCCGGGGTTGGGTTTGGTGATGGGAGGATCGTGCCTGGGAGGAAGAGGAAGATTGAGTTGGGCAAGACGGGGGAGGAGGATGTGGATGCATTGGAGGTTTGATTTTGATTTTGATTTTTTTTCCCTTTGGAGTGTTTGTGTGTGGATGTTGATAGATGCGTTAACGTTGATGCTTGGATGATGAAAGGAACTTGGACTGAATATCTTTTCTATTCATACCATGACATCTGCATGGAAGTAAGTTTGAACTTTGTACCGATTGGAAACTTCCATTGCGATCTCTGGTCCGCTCCTGACACCGATATCTAGAAGGGAATATAGGATAATCTCGCAACGTTGTGTTTGAATGAAAAATAATCTGACAGTGTATGTTTGGCACAAACCGAAAGTTACTGAACGCGTTAGGCAGGTACATATCAAAATAGTGACATAGTAACATACACTGCCCGCGGCCGCCATCATGCAGCATCATTTGTTGAAAGGGGGCATTTGTTGTTGAAATTTCTGTCAGCTGTCCTAATTTTTGACATTGTGACTCTTCGAACATCCCTCGTCACATTCCAAAGTCCGGAGGAGACATGTATCGCGTGGTGCGCAGTTGTTTACAAATTTACAAATTGATATGTACCTCTGCTAGGAAATAGCTAAGGACGCCTCCGTGACGAAACGCCTCGGTAGACCTACTGGAATATAAGTACAGAGAAAGTACAGAATATAAAGGTGCATGTGGAGTTGTTCTGGTCCGTCGTCCGCCTAGATTGGAAGTGTCATCTTGAGTACTTACTGCATCGATGATCTCGCAGCAGTTGTGAGATTAGTGTTAATAAATCACTTCTTTAATGATCGGACCACGGTGTTCCCTGTCGAAATGTCAACCACATGGTTTCTTCTCGTAGCAACCATCAGTTGTGAATTTGTGAGATTGGTCAGACTGTGGAAATGTCAACTCCGAGTCGACGTTTCTTCTCTGACCAACCAGATACGACATATTATCCTGAGTCACTTCCTCAATGATCTCACAAGTTGTGAAATTGATCAATTGATCAGACTGTCAAACTCGAGTTTTCTTCATGCAAGGTTGTATTGTAAAAATTGTGAGAACATTTACTTTGCGACCTCTTAAATAGTAACTCGGAAAGACAACTGAGTCTCCTCAACTGCTTGTTTACCGCAAACATCACTCATTGAGACCTACCTACCTCAAATGGTTTGTTTTTATTTATTCTCTCCTTCTTCCTCTTGACTCCACATCATTCATCAGGGGAAATCTGTCCAACTATCAATGGGGTCTGCCTCCCCGGACACAACAAATCCCCCCAAGGGACCCAAGGGTACTGCAAAGTCTTTCAGCTGGAATTACAATTAGCTCATCAGGTGAGGTCATGTACCCCATTTGATGTCTATATTTAGAACTTATAGCGCTTATTTAAAGTAACTGCCTGTACATGTTTAGTGCCATCACACTCGTCGTCGAGTCATCGATTAGATCTACCACTACCCCTGTTGTCGCCTTCGATTTTGTTTCCCTTCTTTTACTTAGCTCTCCAATATTGCTTTTCATTGCCTCATATCGGTCATTTTGCCTTTGAAATCTGTTACTATGTTAACTTACGATTGGATTCCTATTCTTTATTCGTTTGTTCGTTTCTCGTTTCTCGTTTCTTGTTTTCTCGCTGTCTTGTTTTTCCGTTTCTTGTTTCTTGGTGATTTGGCAGCGCGCGCGCCGACGATAAAGATCCAGGGACACACGGCCATCCTCAGCGCCTGTTGGGGAAGTTCGACTTGCGCACGCGTGGGTTCGCGTTCTTGGAATTTGCGTCGAGGGCCGAGGCAGAGAACGCATTTGCTCGGGAGGCATCCGGTGCTTACAGGATGTTGATGGGCTGAGGAGGAAGGCGGGAGTTAGGTTTGGATATGGGCGGGGAGGAATAGGAAGGGCAAGACGGGTGAGGAGGATGTAGATAGTTTCAAATCGAAGTTTAATTAATGAACGTTTGAACATGCATGCCCCTTTCAAGTAACATGGCGCCGGATAGCGGCTGCACGCTGTCTTCCTGACTGTAGAAAATGGCCTGCAAAGAAGTTGTTCATATGTGACGTCACACGTTCTCACAATGCCGAGGCCCTTGTCTTTTGCTTGCGCGCTATACACGATATTTCCTGAGCATCCAACCTTCGCTACCCACAGCCATACACGATATTCCCTGAGCACCAACCCTTCGCTACCCGCAGCAGAGGCACCTGGGTTCGTCGACTATCAGATATCGTGTGTCTACTGGGACGCTACTCACTGCTGGGTTTAAGGCCGTCCTCAAAAGACCCCTTACACGCACGGCAAAACACAAAAGGTCTATGTCTATTCTGTCGACGTGTGGGTTATCCGCCCAGAGCTCTCAGTACTCAGTCCCCAGTGCTCGTCAGTTGATGTGCCTCCTTCTTTTTTAGACAATGTCGACAAATAATGCAGAGCCCGCGACGTAGAAGAACCGCTGCGTTTCCGTCGATTCTAACGGAAATCCAGTACACCACTTGATGTACGTCTCAGAACCCCTTGGGAACCCTGCCGTTGAAAATTGCGGCTGGCCTCGGTTTGAGTCTGAACAAGTCGCCGGGAAAGGTCGATGCGCCCTTGAACGCAAACTCGACTGGGGTATTTCGCCCAGCATTTGGCTTGCTTATGGCGAGACGTATGTCCTGCTCCCGTTTCTGTATGATGGGCTGGTTTAGGGTCGAAGCCGTAAACGTGACGGAGGACTATTGCCCCCATTGTCTTGCCATCTATGGTGCTTTTAGCCTCACAGGTAAAGAGTGGACGGGATATCATCTTTTCTATGTCACGCCAGTGCTTGATGGTAATGTGGAAGGCCTTCTCAGTCATCTTTCCTCGAGACCGCCGTCTTCATGAAGCGCGCTATTCTCCATACCCTGCGCGGACTTCCTCACATGCACAGGCATGGATACATCACAAAGAGGCCAAATTGTTGTACCAGATAATGAATGCTACAGGTGAACGGTTTTCAATCGCTCAGCTTTCCAAGGTCAAAAAGGCTGGTGACTATTTTGATAAATACGGTATGATATACACCCTCTGCTTCCATCGCTAAGCTCCTTATCTCCCCAGGCAATTTGTTGTCAATGCCAACCTATGTGTATGACAATTATCAGGCGAAAATAATGAAAACTCGGGTATTAGTGATGTCGATATCGATTCAACGCGTAGACTTTTGTCTCGATGCTTGTGTCTCAATCCAGGCTTGTCCAATGTTCGCACCGCCTGCTTTGTTACCATAGTCACTCTGTTTACCCGGGTTGTTGCAAGCCGGCCTTATGAAGTCGGCTGCAGGTCCGGGATATTGCATTGTTCGCTGGCCGCTCTATGTATCATGGAGGAGTACAATATTGGGGTCAGGAGGGGTGGGTAGCTCGAAAAGTACCATCATTATTGTCAACAACCTCATTGGTTCCTACTTGAATATTTGACATTGTTTCATTGAGTCAGGTCATAAAACTTAGGTCTATACAATTATCTACAATTATCTATCCAATTCTTCTTTTATTGCCTTGTTTGCCTACCGGAAGCATGAAGCAAAATTTGCTGTGTTGCAGCAGTATACTC
>JABAJZ010006895.1:0-16299 GCA_018857265.1 Termitomyces sp. T32_za158 | reverse complement strand
AATCGTCAGTGGGTCTCTGGCGAGAACAGTGGTCAACGCAGTGGGAGCAGCACTCCAAATCATAGCGATGGTGAAAGATGGGAGCGTGGCGGCCACAGAGGTGGCTATAGAGGGAGAGGCGCGTCTCGTAGTCGAGGCAGATTCTCAAACGTATCTCTTCGCTTAAATCCTGTGCCTTCTTCGAGTTATGGCAGTTCGGAGCCGGACCATCTTGTCCTGGATGAGGTTATGGACAAACCTGAGGATCACCAAAGTATTGAGTGGTTAGAGGAGCCAGAGGAGCCAGCACTAGAGACAGCAGAGGAGAGGGAGGAGTTCTGGCGCTCGGTGTGTAGTTTTCTACTTTATAACGTTGCTAATCTTTGAAATTCGACACCAGCTAGTTAAAGCTCGCGAAGCCGAGAGAAAGAAGGCGATAGCTGAGGGGAAAATGGACGACCCAGCTGTTCCCAAGCGCTTGGAAGATGCAATAACCGTGGTCGGAACTTGTACAGATATGTGTCCGCGCTTCGAGCGGTACAGGCGAGAGCGAGAGAACAATCTTTTTCAGTGGGAAACGGTATGTAGTTGTGCTATCCTGCCCAATCAAATCTGCTTTGATGTGTCTTTTAGCTACCTGGCTCAAAACGAGTTGATCACAAACGAGCTGTCAAAATGTATGAACGTGCTGCAGGCGACAAGACTTTGCCCTCCGACTTACGTCCTCCTCACGTCCTAATTGTGCGGAGTTGTTCTCCTTATCCTTATCCTTCTCTAACAATCCTTCAGAAAACGTTGGACTATCTTTTCCATGACTTGCTTCCCCGAGGAGGATTTTCCGCGACTTATGATTTTATCCGTGACCGTTCAAGGGCTGTTCGTAATGATTTCACAATGCAGCATAGCTACGGTCCGGAAGCTATCATGTGTCATGATCGTTGTGCTCGTTTCCATATATTGGCTTTGCACCTTGAGCGGGACACCCCGAAATTCTCTGTTGCCTTAGAGGAACAACAACTGATGAACAGTCAGTTTTTATTTCCACTTGAGAAATATCCATTTTGACTTTTATCGATAGCGTTGCAGAGCCTCAAAGAGTTCTATGATGATCAGCGAGACCGCTACGAATCCCCAACAGAGTTGGAAATGCGAGTTTATCATCGCCTCATTCACATACGCGACCAGAAAGAGCGCCACGAGGAGATTCCGGAACGCATAAGCTCGCACCCGGTTTTCAAGTTGACGACAGAGTTTCGTTTACATGTCCAACGGAGAAGTGCGCCTATTGACAAGACGTCCGTCTTAAAGGTTGACGCCCAAGGCATGGGGATCTTCGCAGAACTCGCCAGCGTTCTCCGTGAACAAGGAAGTGTCGTCATGATCTACTTGATTGCATGCATCCTGGAACGCCATTTTGGGAAAGACGCCATTGATGATATAGATGCCATTCGGGGAGACCTCAGCATCTCGGACATCATTGATGGACTCACTCCTTCCACGCATGATTCTCGAGAGCTTGTGCAAGACGTAGACGAGGTGCATGAAGAGCATGACGAGATTGAAGATGAATTCGTTCTGACAGAAGATGAAACAGAGGCAAGGAGTTCATCTCAACACGCCAACGTCTCACAATTTCCCTCAATCTTCGGTGGTCAAAACATGGCACCTCAACCTCCAATTTCGACTCCCTCCGCCTTCTCATCGATCAAAACTACACCGAATGTTTTTAACACTTCTTCACCTTTTGGAGGTCTAACATTCTTCCCGTCGGCATCAACTCCTGTATCCGGTGTTTCTGCGACCTCTGTCTTTGATAAACCAACGTCTTCACCTCGGGCACCGACCGCTGACACTATATCCCCTCCTAATGTTTTTGGGACTGGCAGTCTTTCATTTCACGGATCAAATCCCACATCTACAGATAATGCATCAACGTCTGCACTGACTCAAAGTGCCTTTGCATTTCCCAAAGAACCTCCAAAGCCTTCCACTGCAATCTCAATGACGTCAGCAGGGATGAACCCCTCATCAGCGTCATTCGACACTACCCTTCAGAAACCATTTTTTGGCGGACTTGGAAACCTTGAATCGAATATCTCTGCTGCTAGTTTTACCTCGAGTATCCAAATGACAACTCCTTCGTCCCTTAACCCAATGGCAGCACCTTTTGCTCCTAACTTTGCTCCTCCACAGACAAACCTTTCGACTGCTTTGGAGAAAACCTCCGCAGAAACATCCTTTCAGAGATCTTCGACTCCTAGCCCAAGCCCATTATCTCAAAACAACTTGTCTCCTGTTCCCACTCCACCTATACTGGCCTCTATCTCCCTTTCCTCGACATCGTCAACAGCTACAATCTCTCAACCTCCTCGACGGACTTCTACGAATGCTCCAGTCTTGCCAAAGATCGATACAAACGCCTCTTCGATCTCTTCTGACCGTCCTCCCACTACACCAAGTGTACCGCCTCCACCTCCAAGGCTACAACCGATTTCTCTTCCTGCCACACCTACTGTTGGTCCGCCAATGAAAAACATACTTAACTTTTTCAAAGGCAACCTAGCCACACCAGTGTCAAGCTCGAATCAGGAAATCTTGAGCCCGTTGTTCATGCCCTCTCCAACGACATCAGGACCATCTGAATCATTTTCTAGTCGAAAGTCTCTCTCAAAAGCCAGCGCGGACCAGCCTACTGGACTTCTCTTGAACATTCACGGAAAAGGCAAGTCACCCATCAAATTGGGAGTTGATCGACAAGACTTGGAAAGCAGATTGCTTCTTTTTGTTCGGAAGTCTCTAGTTGTCAAAACATGTCTGCGACGTTGGCATCGGCGTCTTCTTGAGCATATTGCATGGATAGAGGCCTGTCGACAAAGCGAGGCTTACAAGGAGAAGATCAAGTACCAGCGACAGTCGCCCATGCACGCTGACAAGAAACGGAGGATCTCTGCTGGTCCTGGAATAGTCACCAACCCTCCTGTCAAGAAACGGGTTCGACGACGAGTTTCCAGCGACTACTACCTGCCGCGGACAGATGAAGAACTTGCTCAACGATTCAAAGAGGTGCATAGCTGTTCCATTACACTTCCAGTCGCCTTGTCTCCAACTCTTCAAAGTGAAGGAATTGTCACGCTTATTATTATGTTGTTTCCTTCTCACTCCAGAATCACGAAGAGCATGAACGTCGGTGGGCTAGGGGTTCATTCCTTCAAGTCATCACGGGTCATGTGAAGTCGAAGCTTGAAGGTGCTCTTCCACACCCGTCATGGCATATATGGCTTTCCATGAATTCTGTTAGCGATGCCACAGCTATTTGGCTGGAACGCAAATTTGAGGTCCCGGTGTCTGGCGATTGGTTATCGGAAGCGATCTTCTCGATACCCTTAACACACACGACAGACCCGGACTCGCCTGGGCTCATTATTTTTGAATGCACGCCCGTAGAAGGAGTTACAGACGAATTGGAAAGGTGATAACCTTCTCAAGTCGAATAATCAGACATTGACAAGTTTAAATAGGAAGTACCGTATCTTGGACGATTGCTCTCGACTTCGAGATATCATTCAGGCCTTTCCTTTCAAGCGCCGATTTTTGCCATCTCTTTTGACCATCTCTTGGACAGGGGAGGATCAAGCTTCAGCTGCAACAGACTTTACTGACATGGTCAGTCAGCCTTTCATATCCGATCATAAACCCCCTGGTTTACAACTTGTAGGTGAAAAGACTGGTGGAGGATCAGACTATTGAAGGCCATTGCATGTTCTCAATCACATCCAAAACAAAAGATTTGGACGTAAAACTTGGTAAAGCCCTCAACTTTCTGTCGTTGGATGTTCAAGGCAAATTTGTCAAAGTGCTGACCATTCGTGGTGTGTTGTATATCTTTTCGCTATTTGCGTATGTCTTATCTTTGTTTCCAGGCACGTTCAAACTTTTCGAACCATCCTTCATTTCCTTCATATCAGACTGGACAGAAGTATGTTTCACCAATGACTATTGTGAGAATTGGATGTTGCTTGGCTTGTATGCTTGCTGACATCGTTTAGCTGATTGGAACCTTTTTGGTCACGTCGTCAAAGGCGCCATTTCACTGATAAATACGGCAGCCCATTCTGTTCTCTCGCTTATCTCACGACAAATGCCTCACGCTATCCTTCCGACCTTTGAGGGCATAGTTACTGACAATGAGTATATTGTTTCTATGATGGACATGGTCACTTTCTGATCTTTCTTTACATCATACAAGTTCCGCCTACGATCGAATCATCGTTTGGTTTTCAACAGTAGGCTCAAGTGCGGACGACATATTAATCAATCTCCAGTCACACAGGAACATTGGTCAGGGTTAGTCAGCGCTTTCTAGTCTCGCTCTCTGGTGCTTAACGTCTTCTCAGATTTCCCGAGTCGAGAGTTTTTTGCCCAGCTCTGGGATTTTGCGCAATGTGAAATCGAAGCCAGCTTGAAGGTCGATTCTAGAGAGAAATTCTCCCTGGCGATGAACGAAGTCACAACAGCTTTGGAAGTGCAAAATGCGGCGTATGAACCTTACAAGGCGTATCTGAGTAGGATATTGCATTCGAACACGCGGCGATCACTCAGGCGTAGGAGCATTACTGAGGATACGGAAGCAACACACATAAGGTTAATTTTGTCACCCTCATCGACCATCATGCAATACTGGATGATTGTTCTGCAGCTCAAAATCGAAACGAAGACGACTTGTTTCGCCCGTCGAGTCAGGGACTGAAGATGGGCTGACACCTCTGAATGGCAACGGCAATCCATCACTTTCGCCTTCTGTTTCAAATGCATCTCTGACTCAAACTGAAGCAACTTCAGCGTCTGGAATTGTGACGGTGGAGATGCTGAGGGCACTAACACGGGACGTGAAGAAAAGATATGGCGTACCGTCAGATTCATCTTCATAGAGCAGAGATTTTACTTGGTTCATTTCATTATTTTTAACCTGCGGACATCGCAAGCTCGTTGTTATGGAGTGTTCATTTGTGCATAGCATACATTGACCTACATACTACATTTCATTGCCGTATTCATAACACCAACAGGGGCAAATTCGATAAATACAAATACAACATGAACAGAAGAAGAATGAAATATTTCCTCGGGACCTTGAAGTATTGGTCCATTGAACTTACCACGATCAATCACACAATTCACACAAGTAGTACGCATTCAACTGAATGCCAACGCAGACCACGTTGCGATGGCACCAACCGTCACAGCGGTAGCGGTCTGCACTGCGACAGCGGCGAACCTCCGGGCGCGCTTGGATGGAGGCGGATGAGGAATGTTATTGTGACAGCATAGAGCGATGGAGGCAGGAGGAACCGCGGAATCTGCCATCATAGCATCACCAGAACCAGCACCAATATCCTCATTACAACTGTCAACTGTCTCACGGCTGTTCTCGCCCACCGCGCAGTCGGCATCACAGGCATCATCAAAACGTTTACGCTTCAACGATGGGCGCATGGTCTGCGGGTATTCAGAGCGCCGTTCCGCACGGCGGCCAAGGGGTATACGTACCTGCACCTGCGCTTCAACATGCGCGGCGATCTGAACAAGTGCGGCGTCGCGTGCTTCGCGCACGAGGCGTAGCTCCGTGTCCATTTGCTCCGCCGTACGCTCATGCAGAACGCGCATGTCTGCAGGGGATCAGTTATAAAAAGGTGGGGGCCCTTCGGGCAGACGTACCGGCGACAAGTGTGTGGAGTGCAGATATGCTGGATTCTACATCGGCACGGTTGTGTAAGGGTTCAATATAAATGTCAGGGTTCATAGATGCGTTGGAGGCCTCGATCTGTTCGCGGAGGGCATCTACTTGGGTTTGAAGGTCGGGGATATCAACATCGATAGCAGAATCAACGCGGTCGATAAGCATCATATACTGCGCGTGCACGTCGGAGATGCGTTCGTCGAGGCTGGTCAACTTGTCCGAGATGTGGTGGACGTTATTATTAAAGCGGGCTTTGTATTTACGTCTGTAGGTTTGAAGTTTGGATACTTCGTCCTGGATGCAGGGAAAAAATATATGAGCGTGGTGTGCATGAGGCGATGAGAGGACGCGTGTACCTCAAGCCTTTGAATAGGGACTTGCAACGCTTGAATTTCGAGGTTGTCCTGAGCACTGTCATCGGAACAGCTGTTGGCGGTGACATCGACTGAATCGGGTTTTTCTATGGGCGCAGGAGATGATTCGATATTGCCATTATTTTGAGGGAGAGGTTCTGAACAGATCGAGTCAAGGCTCATAGCTTTCTGGATCAGCGGAGAGGATTCAGGAAGAGTTTCTGGCGAATTTAGAGAACCACTCGACGCTAGGGGAAAGGGAGATGAAGAACGTGAAATAGGCCATGCTCCAATGACACTCGGTTCTCGAGCAGGCTGGTCAGGAGCAAGGCTGCGCAAAGGGATGACGGGCGACGGGCTGGCGAGGTCCATAGGAGACTGAGATCGTGTAGTGTCCTCGAAAGGAGGTTCATCCTGTCTTGATTCGCGGGGAGGGACGTGTTCGCAATAGGAGAAATCCGGACAAGGAGATTGTAGCCTGTTTATCTCCGCGGCCTGGGGCGACCAACGAGGGGAACGAGGCCAGTCTGGTGAGCGAGGACCGTACGAAGGTTCGTACGAATCGACGATACCGAATCCTAAATTTGGAGATTGCCCACGGTCAGGAGAGGGGGTGTAGACCACAGGTCGGATCTGTGGTAATGTGATCTGTGCAGTAACAGGAGTATGAGTGGGTGGCAAAAATCTCTTGATGGCTTCGATCGCACGGCCAAAATGGGAATGTTCTGGCTCAGGTTTGCGAGGCAAACGTGGTTGAAGAGGGAGAGCGTTGGGGCCGGATGCAGGAATTGATGGAGAGATTTCTTCGATTTCAGAATCTTCAGACATAGATGACGAGTTGTTGTCAGACGATGACGATGCCGGGGAGTATATGCCATAACGTCCCGAACTTGACCTGGATAGAGGGGAATCGGACAAGTCAACATGAACGGCTTGTTTGACCGGCGTGACTGGTTTAGACATAGACTCTTGTGGACCATATATGAACTGTGCACGAACGACGATGGGACGTACACATTCATTATGGCGTCCAACTGACTTGCCGAAGGTGATGATATCTCCATCTGAAAGCCTTGAAGGAGTCTCTGGTGCGAGCATCCGGGAGACAACTTCATTAGGCTTGCGGACGTGAGTGCCGTGATGCGAGTGCATGTCGATCAAATAGACCTAGGTGAATGAGCAGAAAGTTTGTGGTAAGGAAAAACGAGACATACATGGCCACTGTCTGAGAACGTGATCTTTGCGTGCCTACGACTCACAACTGCACAACGGAACATGGCAGAGCCACTGTCTGATTGAAGGCGACCCCCACTAGATGGGCGGCGACCGATATGGACAACGTTGGAGATAGCACGGCGAAAAGTGAGAATACAGCCAGGGTCATCTGCAGACTTGTCGACTCGAAGGATGAGACCTACAAGGATGAGCACGGACTGGATGCCGCTGCTAAAGACATACCAGTGACGATCTTGTTACTCATAGGTAGGCTTGTGCCAATGTACTGAATGTCGTCGTCGTTAGCCATGGCTATGTCTTGTAGATGAGAGACGAAGACAGCCTCGCTCCTGACATGACTCCCTTTATCGCCGGAGCGGAGCTTCAAATACGGCCGGCTCTTCTCCAAATGCCCGACCGTTCAGTCATTATCCATATGCATTTTCCAGTCGACACTATCCCTGCTCTGGGCGCCCACCATGTCTGTGTGCGGTCCCCTCGACGATCCGCGCTCCCAGCTTGTCGAGCTCGAGGCCGAAATCTGTCGCGTTGAAGCTCTCCTATCGAAACTTATCCACAGACGTGTTCCTATCAAGCGCAACATCAACCGCCGTTGTTCGCTCATGCTTTCCCTGCCTGTTGAACTCTGCTCAGACATATTCACCTTGTCCTGCTCCTCCACGGGGTCTGACTCGCCGCTCCTCCTTGGTCAAGTATGTTCAGCATGGCGTAAACTTGCCTGGTCAATGCCATGGCTTTGGACAAACATACATCTTTGCTCAACCCGTCCAAGAGAAGTGCATGTGCAACTTCTAGAGGAGTGGATAGCGCGGTCTGAGAAGCTTCCACTCTCTATCCACCTTAAGATCCGGCTAGGGAGCCCAGACGTGAACATGCGCGACGTCACACATATCATGGATGCTGTCGCGCGTTGTTCACGGCGCTGGTGTACGGTTAATTTCGATGTCCCCTTTTTCTACCCAACCGACTCTTACATGTCTAATCTTGGTCCTACAAATTTCCCCATGTTGACCTCTGCCACGATTGAAGTCAAGCACTTTTATACCCCCTTGGACATGTTTGTTGGTGCACCTTCATTACAAAGCGTACATCTAGTTGGCTTCCCAAGAAATTCGTTTGAGCTTTCATGGCACAATATCACGAGTCTTCGTCTGAACCCAACGACTATTCAGCAGTGTCTTGAGGTCCTCAATGTTGCGCAGAACCTCGTTAGTTGTGTATTTGAAAATATCACGCGGTCGGACGTTCTTGACCCTACTCCAGTTGTCGCACCCAACCTCCAATATCTTGAGATTATCAGCTTTGCTCATACCCCGATCTCCGAGCTCCTTGATACCCTCTTCCTACCCAGCGCCATCGACCTCTCGTTCCACACTACAGGAAATACCTTTCCTCACTGGAGTTTCATTTCACTTGTCGTACGTTCAAACTGCACGCTTCGACATCTCACATTGAACGCTGTCCGTTTAACGGAATGGCAACTTTGGGATTGCCTTTGTGAAGTTCCTTCACTCGTAGTACTTCAAATCATCGACTTGCAACGTATAACTAAGGATACTATCCGCGTGCTGAACCCCCTCAATCAGTCGATGCTTGGGCCACAACATACAGCGCCTCTCTTACCCTTCCTCAAGGAGTTCACCTACATTGGCGCGATCGAGCTAGACTTCTGTATCGTGGCAAACACTGCGCATGCGCGCTGGACAGGAAGCGGGGTCATGAAGTTGGAGAAGATGAAGTTAGAGACTAGCGCACCAGCTGTGTTTGGACCTGAAGAAATGGCGCATCTTGCACGGCTGAGGGCGTTGTCCGAGGAGGGAATGGGCATTGAGTTAACAACTCGCGACGGTGCGTGGATCTGAAGTCAAGTGTTGTTGTTTGTTTCTTCGACATGTATGCTGTTTGTTTCGGCACCGACAAAGCTCGAGCTTGAAGTCCGGATCCCTCCCGCGGGAGGATAATTATAGTATTCGACTGTCCAGACTGTCAGGTGCCGATCATGTAATGCTGGGCAGCGACAGGAAACGTGTGATGCTTCCCGAGCGTGTATTTTACATATGTCCTAATGGTCTCGAGCGCAATTGTGTTCTGCCGTGTTAAAATCTGTACCTGTGCCTGGTCCTCTCTGCACTTGTGAACCATATCGAGCTTACTCCTTATATTCGGTTACCGTGTACTTACCCTTCTGATGATCTATCGTGAGCCAAGGTATCTTCACACCTTCACGGAATTCAATCGGAATGCACGGCATACTGCGGAAACCGTCCTCGGTTGTCCAATTTTTCAGCGAGTACTGCGTACCGAACTCTGGTGGGAACAGGATTCTACCTCCAACAATCCCGTCAGTTGCTATTCTGACAGCGACGCTTGGTCTACTGAACAACTTGGATCCTCACTACTTCGATGCGCCAAAGGCGAGCGTTACAGTTGACAAGAGGAAAGAAGAAATTACAACGGCAGACACCTCTTATGACAGGTTGACTTGTCTCCACTGATCCAGTTAAAACTCCCAACTTGGAGTCCCTAAATTGCGATTCAGAGAGCTTAGTGCTTGATCAACGAGCTTGATAACTTAGTGTTCTACAATTATAACTGGACCCACTTGCGTTCATCGTGATTCATTCTAGAGACCTGGCTAGAACGAGTCGTATGACCCTATTCGGATCTGACGCTCGTGGTTGTAAATGGACCAAGCTCACCATCCTCGTAAACATCTAGTCTAGCTGCCTATCGGGGGACGCGACAGCAACAGCTCCCCACAATAACAGCGCTCGTTTGATGACCTGACATGTCTTAACTTCCTTATTAGCAGTCTAAAAAACAAGTGCTGCACGAACGAGGAAATTGTACTTATCGGACATCAGAATGTATCATTGAGACTAAAAGTGACAGATGCATGAGTCAGTACAACTAGCCTAATCAGTGCACTCGTCCGAAACCACAGAGAATATCGCTGGCTAAGGAATCAATTACAATAGCGAACGAAAGAAATTGTACCATATCCGAATTACGGGGATGAAGATGTCCTTCAGATGATCGGCTCTAAACTTTACTCGTAGGTGTTTGTTGCTCGACTTCGGAACTTATGGCGGTAGTTGTCGCAGAGGAGTTCATCTCATTTCCATTGGCTTTCTCAATGTGACTTTCATCTATACCTCCAGATCCAACAAATGATTTATTCGCCTCGACTGCTTTGTGTTGCTGAACGGCGTCGTAGCGGGAGCGGTATCCGGGAGGGGCCCATTGACGCGATGTCCAGGGCTTGCAGTTCGGGTCGTTGTACATCTAAAGAGGTGTGTCGGCAAGGACACAAGGACAACCGGATGGTAGACATACAAGGTCAACGCTTTCGAGGGATAGATCACTGGATTCATAAAGGAAGAAGAAGACTATCGCAGCGCCGGCCAGGTTACATGCTGGTGATAATGAAGTTATCGGATGGGCTGAGAGGAGACGAGCAAGGACTCAACCAGCGAAGACAAAGCCATACCGGAATTCGATAGCGGAGACAATAAACGGTGTGAAGAACGCAATGAGGAAGTTCCAGAGCCAATTGCTTGCGGTGGACAGAGCACCTTGTTTTGCGCGTGTGCGTGTTGGAAATGTCTCACCAATGAGAATCCAGATACCACTGACCCGGGGAGATCAGCAAATCAAAGCCTGATAATGAAACAATACGCACGGAGCCCAAGTCATAGCGTAGCCGAAGATGAACATACATGCGCTCACAATCATAACTGGGGTACATTTAGGACACGGAGGAACATAATAAGAGAAGAAAATCTACATTTTCCAATGCCTGGATTATCCTGAGGAATCTTCGCTGTTCCGGCTGCCGCAAAGACAAAGAGCCAACATGACTGCCATATTCCACCTATAATCAAAGGTAACCTGCGTCCAAACTAGCAGAACCGGCTTCAGTCATCGTGGATGAGACCAAAAACGAAGAACGCACCCTTTGCATGACATATAAACCGCCAAATGTACAACCAAAGTTTACGGCTCCAAGGATAATTTGGGTGACAAAAGAATCTTGGATTCCCACAGATTGGAAGATAGTCGCACCGTAGTAGAAAAAGTAGTTAGCACCAGTGAGTTGTTGGAAACTCTGCAGGGTCATTCCTTGCCGCAAACAAGCTGAGAACGAGAAGAATAATATGCATGCGATAACACTTACCAAGAAGAGTACGATATGCTGTCTTGTGTCGAAGACGAAAACAATCTATCCAACCGGCACGCATACGTCGCTCATTCTCGATACTGGTGGAGATTTCCTCCACCTTATCGGTTAAGAAAGGATCTAACTTTTCACGATCGCGTGATATACCATGCGACCGAGCGAGGGAGTGACGGGCTTCATCGAGGCGGCCACGGGAGGCGAGCCAACTGGGTAAAATAAACTTTGTCTATCTCTCATTTGCTTAAGGTATAGACTTGCCGAGGAGATTCGGGCATAAAGATAATGCCGCACATGAGAATGAAGGGCCAAATAAACCCGATACCAACGACAGTGCGCCATGACCCAGCGCCAGACATATTTCGTGTGCCAATGGAGATACAATCTATGATATCTTTAATCAGGCTAAAAATGTGGGAGAAGGAGACATACATGCTACGAAAATCCCAAATGTTATAAAAAGCTGGTATGTGGCCGTAAGAGTACCACGTAACCTTGCAGGAGCCGTTTCGGCTTGATACTGGGCATGTACATGAAATACCAGAAAAAGAAGGAGTTACGCGACGTACCATTGGAACTGCAGCGGAAAGTGCACCAACTCCTAGTCCACTGACCCAGCGACCCATTCCAAATTGCTGCCACACATCAGTGGCAGCAATCTGAATGATTACACCAACAATGAAAATCATACATTCAACAACCATTGCGTATCTTCTGCCTAAAAGATCTGCAATGCTGGTAAAGATGTATAAGAGAGGCAGGGGATTACCGAATAGAATTATATTGACGTACGGGGCGCCCATCAAAGCGCCAACAAGGGTTCCAATAGAGAGGAGAGAGACGATGAGACCTGCTCGTGTGGTGGTGAAGTGGCAAGTGGATGCAACACCTGGATTGCTGCAGGTTCCAAAACGAACCAAAAAGTCGTCCATAATCAGGATATCGCTGATCTGTCCAGTGTCATAGCCAAAGATAAAGCCACCCATTGACGCCACAAGGGCAAGGAGGATAGCGACATGGCCGATGGGTACACCATGCCTGATGAAAGGTGAGCGAGGGAGTAGGTAAAAATAGCGTACACAAACATGTAAAAGACAGCCATTCTGTGAAAAAGGAAGAGAATCCTTTGTCTCACCGGCCAAGGGACTCATGCTTAAGAGGACTTCGAAAGGACTTCAGATCTCTCTTGGATGACATCATCGGTCACACTCCGCGGATTTTGCGCGGCGTGATCTACTCTGGGTTGTTATTTCGCACCGGACTTCCTTCCTGCGTGTGTAGTCCTAAACCATATCCGTTCTACGGGTGTGTTAATTCTCCACCTGACATGACCTTTGACTCGAAACTCAAGTCTTGAGACACATGGTTAATAGTTGGTCAATGACCCGGGGAGTCCGGATTGTACGAGCATGCAATCTAGACTCTCGATTTTAACCATGCAAATATGACTGTGCATTTTAGAGACCTGCTGTGAACTTGGTACACAAGGGAACGATTGCCGTAACCCTGCCCTCGTGATTTGCCTCACAGAAGGCTGACACGAACGTATTACTTCCTTTTCTTCGCGTCCCATCGGCTCATGGTTCATCATTGACACGTAGGGCGCGGATTCTTCTAGCATGCAATCTAGACGCTCTCGTTTTTAATCCATACAAATATGACAGTACTGCATGTGTATTGCTCTCCAGAGACTTGCTATGAAATCGGCCTGCGGGATGTTTTATTGCCGTCGACCTTCCCTCACGAGCTGCCTCTCACAGAAGGTTGACACACGCGAACATCCTTCTGTTTTACAGGCCATTCTTCGTTGGTATGACCGTCAACCATGTTCATACAGTGGTCTCTGCGGATGCCTGTGCGTCACCCAGTGAATGACTGTTTTTGAGCGTCAATTCGACGTCGTGGGTCCAGTTTACGGTTAGCGTACAAATGCAGTGATGATCATAGAAAGTGAGCGATTATCCATCACTCTCAAGGATCTTATGGGCTACATTCCTTGCAATTCCGTCACTTTCGGCCGTCTTTGGTTTCACGTTGCCATCTACAAGAGTGGAATATGGCACACACAGTGCTTGGAACCGGCCAGGGAATTGACCATGGTATTCTGCGGGGGATTCTAATGAGGGAACGATAAACGTCAGAACAAGGAAATTGACAGCTCTGAGGGGCTTCTGCCAGGGTATCAGCATAGAGGAATATACCACTTAGCGGCTCTGGGTTTTGCCTTCGACACTCAAACCTGAGCTGTTCAGAGGCGAGTAGTATATTTCTTCTGATGTAAGTATGTGTATAAGGCAAGAATGCCGATCCGAAAAAGTATTGAAGCTAGAAATGTCGGAGGTCGGCACTGACATGGGTATCAGATGTCAGAGTTTGCAGACGGGACCCATTCTTACGGTGCGCACTTCATACCGGCCCAATACAGTGAACCACTAGTGATAACAAATAAGGAACAGTGCCTCAGTGTTGAACACGATGGTAGAACAGACTTGTTATAGCATACCTAGTGATAACAAATAAGGAACAGCTAAAGTACGCGTAAGAAACAATGTAATGTAGTAGTAGAATAAAGGAACTTACTGCCTCAGTGTTGAACACGATGGTAGAACAGACTGAGGAAGTAAGTTCGATGACGCGAACTATAATCAACGATGACTAAGCAATGCCCAATAAGGAAGGTGAATATAACTACTCTATGCCAACACTTCAGTATAATGAAACGCTTTTGCGTAGACTCCTCGTCATGGTGGATGAGAATTGAGAGGAATGATCAGCCAGTCGCTCCTTGTACCCTTATGGAGCATCTACAATCTACATCCAGACTGGCCTGCCGCTGTGCTTGATTTGAAAAGGAGGCTTCTATCGTAACAGTCCAGGCCCAGGTCAACGCGAACGTCTTGTGCTTGGGGTATTAAGGCTGGAAATAATCTATATAGCGTTATTCTCCCGTCGAATGAACCAGGCTCTCAACGTGTAATGATTGTTACTTATCTTGATTTCACAACACCATTCATGCAACGATGGCCCTTTATCACGAAAGACATTTGTAATTAGATAAACACGCTAATAAACAGTAGCAAAAGGACCTCAAGATGCGAACTCCAGAGCATAGATCATTTAATGTCCGATAAATGTCCACCGGCAGCTCTTTCTATGCCCTTCGTCATGCGTTCCAACCTCAACCCGGCACCTTGTCGGGCCCTTGTACCATCATCTTCATCGTCATCGGCTTCCCCAACCATGAACTCTGCGACAAATTTAGCAATCGCTGTCTCACCAACTTCACTCTGCGAACGGGTGCCCCACCGCCACTCGTAAGTCACTCCGTTCTCTTCGTCGGCTTGAGTCGTCCGTGCCCGCTTGGCATTCTTGCCCTTCCCGCCCTTTTTGGCGTCACCTACTTGAATACGATCAAGATACCCTTGTTTAATGAGCGTGAATAGATAATTTTCGACACTCTGGGTTGGTTGGGTTGATTGGGCGCTGAAGTTGACGACACCTGTCGGTGGGAGACCAAGACGCTTGAGGTATGCATGGAGTTCAGCTATAGAATGGAGTGTGATGCAATTGTGATAATATAATCAGTAGGAGACGTACAGTCAGATACGACGCGACCACCGACAAGGATCAGGGCGAGAATCGTGTAGAGTATCCCGAGAGCGCCAAGTTGGTCAGCAGAGCTCCATGATATGAGGCATCCATAGTGTTGGGGTGTATACGTTTCGTCGTCGTCGTCTTCAGAGGGTGCATCGGCAGTCTCCTCCTCAAGAATTCGTTCATCGGTCAACGCCGCGTGCTCAATTATAGTTGGATGCAACACAGAACGCAGAATGTATGTTTTTGACCCGTGAGCGGCGGCTGATTACGCAGTTAAGCTTCATCAACGATGCAGTCTCAACGCAGCCATACATTTCTTTCTAACACCTGCACCATTGAATTCTTCATCTTGAGCTGTTCCGTCCGTCTCTAGACCAGCACGGGTATGGAGTTCTGCAAGCTCCATGCCAAAAGTCTTTGTAAGGATGTCCTGCGCGAGATTTAAGATGCGATTAAACGTTCGCGGATTTGGACCAAGAACTGATGGGAGGTCAGAGACAAAGATGACACACCATACGCGAATCAACTACTTTTTTTCGATATATCTTCCTTGCGCAAAGGTAATCTTCTTCTTTCAGCAAACAATGCTAGACGCGCCAAGTCGTTCGCTTTTCGCCTGAGTTCCTATCATGCTATGTCAGTACCTGCAGTTTCGTGTCGGAGGACACCGCATCACTGCGTCACCATGGCTGGCGTCGTCCATACCGGCGTCACCATCTGGGTCAACCTGGGCATCGTCGTCGCCTTCTTCTGACGGATAATTTCTCACGCGACGCGAGTACTGGGACTGACTGGAGAAGTTTTGGAATTGTGGCATTGCGGGTGACCTTTGAGATTGTTTCGTAGCGCGAACCATACCTGGAGTCGCGCGATCGTGCGTTTTGTCTTTTTGCAGTACCGAGTTTGGAATCCAAATGAGGTCAGGTGATCCATGCGAAATTGAAAGCCAGACTTGAAGCTTGAAGAATCAATAATGTCGGACGGGCGCCCTTTGGCCGCAGTGCCCGCTACGTTGTATTTATTACAGTATAACTACACTGTTGATTGTTGACATAAACTCCCTTCCATCATTTGCACGAGCTACGTGACCCGTGCCTTCGGCACGGGCCAATGCGCAGCTCGTTGGGGGCTCCGCCCCCAAGCCCCCCCGTACTCAGCCTCCACCATAACCTCACTGCGTTCGGTTATGGTTCCAAATATGTGTTTTCATATTCAAGGCT
>JABAJZ010006894.1:3725-24427 GCA_018857265.1 Termitomyces sp. T32_za158 | reverse complement strand
CGTCGCTTTGCTGCCGAGGTCATTGACTTGGTCCCGAGTATCAAGGTCGCGCCTCTTGCAGACGCAGAGACAGAGGAACTCGAGTTTGTCGTGGACCCTATCGAGTTGAGTGATGCATATCTTCTGTATAAATGAATAATATTGACTCTTGAGGTTGTCAGGGGCACACGTTTACAGGGAGACCTGATTATTCTTGGCCAGATGGCGCCTCTGAGCTCGACACAAACTTCTCCCAAGAATTTGCCACCGATGGCCCTTCCTGAAGAAACTCTTTTAGCCAGATATGCGTATTCTCAGGCTTTATCGCGGTCTACGGCGCTATCGGCACTCGAGGTTTCATTGGACGAGTATTTGACGTCAATGGCTCAATTGCCCCACTCTCTCATCAAAACGGGCAAACCTGGCATGGGTCGGGTGCAGCTGATCAAAAAACTGGGAGAACTCATGAAGTTCAGACAAGGCCTCAACCTCAACCGCGAAAATTTCAGCGACGTACCGGACTTTTACTGGACTGAACCAGAACTTGAACGTATGCACTCTTATATATCTCGATAGTAATCACTCGAACAATCCTTAGGTTACTTTGATTCAATGACCGATGCTCTCGACGTCAAAGAGCGAACCGCGTCCGTCAACGACAAGATCACTTATGCAGCAGAGGCCCAATCTGTCCTACGACAACTTCTAACCGAGGTAACGCGTTTTGCTCCGTTGCACAATAGCGCACATTCTGACTCAGCTCAGTCATCTACACATTCTATGGAATTAGTCATCATCGCTCTTATCGCTGTCGAAGTGATCATCGTACGTTTGTTCCTGTTCCCTTTTCCCTTGTTCATTTGTCCTCATCGTCCCATTATCAGGCGATTATTCGCGATGGTCCAGAACTCTGGGATATTCTCGTTGGAAACCAGGATAAAAAACATCAAGAGGATAATTTAGCGCTCAACTAAACTATATACATATGCATATTCCTATGACCACTCATCTACATGGATATCCTCATTTATACGCATCGATAAGCTTATTGCGACTAATTTGTGTTCCTCCGCTCCCGAGTATCTAATTAGAGACTTTCCAGACAAAATGTAATTTTCAATTTCGCATTCTCGCATTAGGCTTGTGCTCTACAGCAGCTCCGGATCATAAATAGCCTCCATCACCTCGACTGCTAAAATTACTTTGGCTATAGCCTATATAGCTACTCTCTACTTATGTAGATGTTTTCTTTGCAAATGATTGGAAACCAGAAATTGGGTACCGTCGCAATCGTTAGTTACTACTATTCCTTCGTGATAAATATTTGTGGCCTCGAACGTCATGACAATACCCTGCCCAACTCGACGCCTCACGATCAACTCGGCATAACTGAAGTGGGTTCGTTCCCACTCAGCAACATCTGGCCTGGGAAATATAGCGTATCGCTCTCTTGTCGTTTCTCCTCGTCTCAAGGCATCTCTTATTGATAATAAATTTTTCCAGACATATCTTGTTGAAGAGAATCATTCTATGCCCTTTCAGAAAAATCTATATTCTTGATGTATCCATCTCTTGTACAAAGACATGAGTGCATAACCTTGGAATTTTCATAGTATTCTGGGTCATCAGATGTCTGCAGACTTCTGACCTAAGGCTTGATGAGACAAGAACAGGAGCAACTCTGACTTTCTACACAGTGGTGCTAACTTGAACCCCAAATAATGTTATAGACATCTTCATAGATTTCCATGCCAGTGATAAGAGCTCCGCGAGGAAATGCTTATGCGCACAACACGTGGGGCCGCAGGCTCACTGGATGTGGGGTTAACCCACCCCATCTCTCGGAAGATCGGAAGACCCTCCTTCAAGCCCATCTTTATATTAGTTTACCGACGCTTCTTCACGACAACTAGTCCAAATATCCATGCTGACCGATCGTGAGGGTGAAGGTGAGTGCCACTTTTCAGCCACTTGTTGAACCTTGGTAGCCATATAGATCAAGGAGCACCGTGTATCTACATATATCAATACTTGTAACACATTTCCAACAAACGTCGAAAGAAATTAGAAACATTCATGATGGCTCAGTAAAAGGATTACCGACATTCCTGGGTTATAGCTCTCGTCCAGGAGGTCGCGAAACGATGTGGGAAAGAGTTATATTCGTGGGTAGACAACTGGCCATAAAACCCAATTCCTCGTCATATGCTCAACATTCCGGAAATACTGCGCCAGAAAGCACACCTTGCCACCAGTGCATCTGCCAGGTTCTCCATCACTATATCACCAGGATGCAAAAGAAGTCGCGGACTGCTGCTGGAGCTGTCCACGGGCTATTCTCCCTGCGTAAGGAGCATCACGAAAGAGCTTATTGTATTAGCTCACCTTCCAGGCTACCGCACTGTCCCTGGCAATCGGACTCTTGTCCACAACAAAGCTTGTCCAGTCTTCGCGCATAGCTTCAAATAGAGTTTTGTCGCCCTGATCAGCAGGCGGAGGGCTCACGAATAACGCGACGAGCTCTGCTGCATGGTTCGAACCAAGAATCGGGTTGTCGTAGCTCGAGAAATACTCGTCAACAAGCTTGTTTGGGTACAATGATCATAATATCTAAAGAGCTTACTGGTACTGGAAAGCCTCAACTCCATTATCGAAACCTGCTCCAGTGATGAGCCCGGCGGAACAGATGTACCGCATTTCACCGTACATTTGCTGCCCTTGGAGACTGAAATTCGCAAAGTTGCTCAGTGGATAGAAGTCTGCGACGGCTCGGTCGAACGAGGCTCGTGTGAGGTTTGCGTATTGGCCATGAAGGAAGTTGTACACCGTGGTCTCAGTTGCATTTGGCATTGATGTATTGGCGGAGGCGTCTGTCAGGGATGCCGACCAGTTAGCGCCCTCGTTCGTGTTGGAGCTAAGAATAGGGTGATCAAAGCTCATCTCCATGAATCTGGCGTGGATGATTTACCCGAAGAAAACGGGGACCTTTGCAAAATGTCCATTTTTGAACGCCTCAACGGGTCCTTCTTTGATAAACGACCCGTCAAGGATAGGTGCAAACGTGAAAAGTGTTGCTGTACGCGCTGCGATGGTCTGACTGCCTGCTGATGCTAAGGTCTTCCCGTCAGCTGCCCTCAGGCACCTCATGACATCGCTGTCGCTGTCGCAGCCCCTACACGGTAATGTCAGTGGTACAAAATGCCTAAAGACTTGGAGGACCTACGCAAAAGATGCAAATTGGTTGAATAATTGCTCCACGTATCCATCAGTATATGCTGGCAGGAAGGTCAGGGGAGGGCTGTCACCCATCGCTGCCCTGAAAAGACCATCGGAGGTACCGCCTTCTGCCAGAAGCTAGACATTACATGGTTGGCAAGATAATTGTATGTCACAAAAGGAATAGAACCTCACATGGAACATAGTAGAACCTGCACCCGCCGATTGACCCCAGATGGTAACGCGACTTGACATCCACAGTGAGTATTTCCTTTTAAATGTTGTAATTGTGGCATTCCTGACCTTTTATCGCCACCGAACTTGTCAATGTATCGCTGGATCCATCGAAGAGCAGCACGCTATGTGAAAAAAACCGATCATGTAAGCTTCTATCGGCAAGACCTGAAATGAATTCGACCTGGTCTAGAAGGCCAGCATTCAATGCGCCGTCTGCCTTCACTTTGGTCCCGCCTTGGAGGCAAATCTATAGCATGAGACTATGCCACTCAGCAGCCACTTACCAAGAAAACCAAATTGGCCAAGTCGATATTCAAATGAAACAAATATCAAAGGCGATGATGGCGGCTGAAGAAGAGGATTTGGTATGTTGTCGTGTGTACTGCCAGATTGGTATCCCCCGCCTATAGTTATGACTTGTCTCGATCACTTTTCACAAGTTTGAAATCGCTCACCGTGGAACCAAATCATGACAGGCAGTTTCTGGTTTGTAGTCTTATTAATCGGCATATAGATCTATACACAATTTAGAACAAACGGGTTCCAGAAAAGGGTGCAGTCTGGACGGACATTCCCAAATAAGCAGTCTTCAGAAGACTCAGGACCAATTGTATGTTGCGTAGTGTGAACACATATGTGCCCAAACTGGAATTCTCATCTGTCGTGAGCATGACCATGGAGGTAGAAAAAATCCACCTGTGACGCGTTGACTAGTCCAAGATGTCCGCTGGGAGGAGACACCGGTGCTCGCCACCGAAGGTCACCAACTGGTGCATCTGCGTAACGAACACCTAAGAAAGAGATGATCCCCGTTGAATCATTTCTTGCACCAACAAACGTCCCATCTACACAAGGTCAATCCATGTGAGATACATACAATATGCAAAAAAGGGTGTACAGTCCAATTCTACTGTGAGCCCTACATCTGAGTCGCTGTTCGCTTGAGCAAGTGTGGCAATGGATCGGAGAGTGAACAGCAGTGGAATCAACAGCATGTCTCTGAATGAGTATTCTCATTCGAACTGAACGCAGATCATATATATAGACCATCGGTGTGAACTGGTGGCGTTGATCATTGGAAGAAGATCACGGAGCACCGTCTGTTGAACATATGACCAAGACGTTCCATGTTTTGCGGGCCGGACGAAGGGTCTTCGGGTTTAGTATGAGTCGATGTTATAGACTTGTCTTTATCAAGAGCTCGTAGCTTGCAACAGGCAGTCGAGACCTCGTCACCGAATATGTACCCGGTAGCTCTTCTGGTTAAACTAGTCATTACGATGGGAACAATATTATTCCCCTCGTGTTCCCAGGCTGCTGTTTTGCAATTTTCTGTGTTTTGCTTATGAGTGAATACCTACCTCACTGACAACTTGGGATTTAAATTCCGGTTCCGCCTCATCGATGGCCCTCAATCACAAATATCTGTGCAGCCAAACACAAGACCTGGTCATCTCAAAAAAAAAAAAAGAAGCAAAACTCAGCCATGGATCACTGAATATAATTATAAATGGCAGAAACTTAGGGCAGTCAACAATCTCTGGCATGGGGCCTCCTTTGCACATGCGACGTGTTTACTTGGCCTTGAAAGTACTATGAGGGCTGAGGATGCTTTCATCGTAGAAGAGGTAGAGTGATTCAGGTCTAGCTGCTTTCAGCAGCAATATTGAGGAGCAAAGTGATGAGTTGCCATAAGTACCAGTGGTATAGAATCGGTCATGTAGAGGTGTCGTAAAGACAGAAGGGGATTGCGATTCCATTAAATACCCACCAAAAAGCCATTGACAGAGTCCAGCTGCTGTCACTTTGGCTTTGTCGCAACCCAAAACTCAGCTTTATAAATCCACCGCATCATCGCGTTTGTATCGCCTGTATACTCGCACTCCACAGTCTGTCGGGCACAAAGGTCTCCAGTTGCAGGGTCTCCGTCGTGGACTATGAATCCGATTGCCTCCACGGCACGGATGACCTCGTCTAGGCTCAGCTCGATCCCTGCGTACCCTGAAGCCCAGAGCAACGGGCCCAAATTGATCCATGTGCCACCAGGGCGCAGGAGGGCGTAGATGTGCTCCATTGTGGCAAGCACGTTTGGAGAAGTGTCAATGAAGAAGAGTGTGATAATGTAGTCGTATCCTACTTCGCAGATGGCAGGGTCAGATTTTGACCAGATGAACCTTGAAGAGATGTTGGATGGGGCCTTGAGTGTGAGGAAGTCGCCCTCAACAAGGTGAAAAGTCGGGCTGAGGCGGGGAATGGCGTCTGGAAAGTGGATGGTGCGGAAAAGAGACTCGTTCGACCGTTGATGCGAGAACCAATGGGCGTAAGGACGAAGTGTATGCTCATTTGTTGTTGTAGTCGTCGCCGATGAGAGTAGAAAACGAAAGGCCAAGTTCATAAAGAAAGATAATTCATTTGCTGTCGTGTCATATCCTGAAACGCGTCTCAAAGTTGGTTTGTAGTCACAGATACTGCAAGTGGTGTACCTAGCTGTGATATCTCCCAAGCCAGCCGTCCCAACCCCGATCCTGGTACAAGAATGCGTTTTCCCAGTCGTTCGCTCACATCCACGGCCTTCAAAATGTCGAGAATTGGTCGAAACATCCTTTCACGTTCCGTGGCACCATACGTGCTCCAATCACGAACAAAATGTTTCAACGCCTCTCGCACTCTCCCAATATCCTCGTTCCCAGCACCCGGTTCCCCCAGACCAAACTCAGCAGCTGCAAGCTCTGCAATCCTCTCGGTGATGACCGCGTTCATATCCGTCACGAGCTTCAGCTTGTCAAGCTTCTCTGGATACCCAATGGTGTTTCCCAGATGTTTATTGCCTCGACAACGAGTGTTGTATGTTGCGCGGCGGCTACAGACCTCCAGTAGAGCTATACGCCTGTATTTCGAATATGATTGGTAGGCAGCATTCAAGGAAAATGGTTCATAAGAGGTTTTGCGAAACCTGAGAGTGAAATAGTCACGAAAATTTAAATTCCTCCATGAACTACGTCGTGCAGCGACAACCAGAGCGATTGGAAACAGGCATGCGAGAAGAACATCGAAAGTGCAGGCATTCACAGCCATACAAATTGTGAGGGCGCGTAGGGAAGCATGCAATCTTGTCTGATGGCGGTGATGGCGAGGCTCCCATCACCTCAATTTGCTCAAATTACTTTGGCTATAGCCTATAGCTACCTCTCGATGCTTTCTTTGCAAATGACTGGAAATTGGAAATTGGGTACCGTAGCGAACGTAAGTTATAATTCTTTTGTGGCCTCGAACATCATGACAATGCCCTGCCCAACTCGACGCCTCACGATCAACTCTGGCATTACTGAAGTGGTTTCGTTCCCACTTGATCCTAATGCTTGATGAGACAAGAATAGGAGTAACTCTGACTTCTCTGCACAGCGGAGTAAACTTGTATCCCAAATAATTTTATAAAATCATCATAGATTCCAGGACATCACTGAGATGTGTGCCAGGCCTGAGTCCGTGCACTTATGGTAGAAGTTAGGACTTCTTCCGTGCCAGACATCGAACTTAAGAATCCCGAAGACTTTGCGAGGCATTCTCTGAAGTCTGAAGTGTCTTCAGGCTGATTTTATTTTAGAGCAGCGTTGGTGACTGGTTCTCCCTACCCGTAGGAATGAGTGCCCTGGATATAAACCAGGCGTCCTTCATGAATCATGCCAGTGATAAGAGCTCGGCGAGAAAATGCTTTTGCGTGGTGCTGCAGGCCCAGATGTAGGGTTGACCCACCCCATCTCTCGGAAGAGACCCACCACCGACTAAAACCCACACCCTCCTTCAAACTAATCTTTACTTTAGTTTACCGACACTTTTCAAGAAAGTACAGACATTATGCTTGATTTGATATTACGTACACATGAAAGAAAGTCTACGAGCTCCGTATCCTTAAGCACCCTCAGCAATAAGGCGCTCCGGCGCTGCCACATATCCCCTCCAACACTCCACAAATGCCGCCAGCTCAGCACCCTCAACAACTCTATGATCCGCGCTCCAGCTCACACCAAGTTTCAACCTCCTTTCACCGCCTTTCTCTCCACGCTCCCCATCGACATCCCACACCCATTTAGCACGACCTAACGCAACAATCGCGACTCCGCCTCCAGGGACGAGCACCGGCGATGCGTATTCGCCCGCGCCAATTGCACCGACATTTGATACGGTAATTGTACCCCCACGACGAGGCATATCCGCCGGAGTAAGCCCACAGGGTATTTGTCGCCCTCGGTGTGCAAGGGCCTGTATAGAAGAGGCAATAGCGTATATGGGCTGTGTATCTGCCTGTACGAGGGTTGGAGTATAGAGACCTGTTGGCGTCGACAGAGCAACGTTGATGTCAGCATGGGGCCGGATAGTGAGCGTCGGCTTTGAGGAGGCAGTGGATTCAGTAACGGGTGTTATAGATGATCTAAAAAGAGGCCATTCGAGCATTGCTTTGGACAGTGTCTTGAGGAGGATCGGGAGGTATGTTAGGCGGTTATAACGATGTTCGGTCGGTATCTCGGGACGAGTGGCAGCAGGAAATATAGAAAAAGGGTCAACAGCTGTAGATGCAGTTTTCGGTGGAGAAGCTAGATAATGAGGAGGAATGTGTGCATTAAGGATAGGGAGAAGATTGTGTAGGGCTGTGATGTCGAATGAAGTGGAATATCTACAGAAGGATTAGCTAGGAATTTCTTTGACCTGCAAAATTCGCTCACCCAAAATGGGGTATTTCAAGGCTCTAGAGGAACGATTAGAGTCATATGTTGAGCTGAGCTTGCACTCACCTTGACCATCGCTTTCCACATTCCATATCTAGTCCTGCTAAGCTCCACTACGGTATCCTCACCTGCCTTCACAGTTTGCGCCTGAGGCTCAGAAGACCGCACTAGAAACGCGTCAACGTCGCGTTTCTCAATACGTCCGCCCTTGCCTGAACCGGGTGCTAATTGGACGAGATCGACGCCATTCTGGCGTGCATAGTGACGAACAGACGGAAGAGCGAGAACAGGGTCGGCAGTAGCTGAGCTTCCGGCGGAAGACGTAAGTTCTGGATCCAGGGGGTGAGGTCGGCGAGAAGTCTCCGCCTTTGGTGCGGAGTGTTCTGCATGTGGTGGTATTGCATTCGTTGCTTGTTCGTTGCGAACGGGCGCATGTTGAGAAGTAGTTTGTGGTACTTGTGAACCAGTATCCTCCTCCTCTACTTCGATTAAACACAGTCCAGCCCCAACTTTGGCAACTTCCCCCTCTTGTACGAGCAGCTCCTTTACCACACCATCATATGGACTAGTAATCTCCACACTGGCCTTGTCGCTCTGAACCTCACACAGGGGGTCGAAAGCTTGTATAGTCGCAGACTGTGCAACTGACCTAGGTTCCTTCAGATTAGTGCCAGATATTGCGACCGGCCGGAGCTTCGAGCAAGTACCATTTAATAATTTCGCACTCTGTGATACCCTCGCCAATATCTGCAAGCTTGAACTTATGGACGACCTTGTGGGTGGCCCAAAATGCAGCACTGGAATGGAAGTAGGCGCGTCGAATGGTATCAGGACGCCGGAGGAGGCGCGACAGCATGGTGGGCTTGAAAGGAAACCAGTGTTTAGGGTTAGGTTTCACACCACCCCTCACGAAGATCCAACGAAGATCCGGGAGTCATTGAAGATGCGTCACAGCTTTCTGTGCCTAAAAAAAATCTCAGAGCTACACATCCTGTTGCGCTCAGTTCAAGACTGCAGCATGTCAAAACGTCAAACGAAAGACTCTTGCCAAACTATGTATACATTAACTTCGGAACACTCGAAAATGCTATCTGGCAGGATGTATTTCTCACTTGAGTAATGCCATCCCGACCTATCACGGGTAGTCAAGGATCGACTGCAAGCCTTTTTTCAGAGAATTCTCAGAAGGGTTGTTGCACGCTGAAGGAGGATATGTAATGATATATCTAACTTATCCAGAGTGGATGATGAAGGACAACTTAGCATTTATCTACTGGCAGCATGGATATTGGACTCGTGCTCGTGCTATTATGCTTGAAGCAGGCAAATCTAGGGACGCTCTGTGTGACCATTAATAGATCCAGTTGGTAATAATTTGATAGCCCAGTGCAGAAGAGGCTGTAATTATTCCATGCAGACACGACTACGTTTCTGACCCAGAAGCAGTAAAATTCAACGCTTACTTGCCCAGTCAGATGCAAATCGACTCGATCTTTACAATCTTTGTATTGTTTGTTTTAATGGATATGGAATTTCATTCGATTCATCGTATTATCTGAGACTTCATTACAGTTGAAAGGTATGCTACATATCCTCAACCAAAAACGTCCTCATTGTAACGCCGGATCAAGTGCATCGTATCTGTTGCATTAAGGGATCAGAAAACTCTTTCAACGTCATGGAAACACATACGCTGGGCAAAGAGCTTTCCAAGCTTTGGACGGTTTGGTTTCCTTCTGGATTACCTTGGGATCAGAAACGAGAACGGTGGCAAGACCAGCTGCTTTGTGCCAGAAGATGTGACAATGGAAGAACCATGGACCTACAAAGTCGGTGATCTTAATAGGTGATCAGAGCTGTAAGCCATTGTATACGTACCAGCGTTGTCGGTTCTGAAGCGGATAGTCGTTCCGGATCCTCCTACGCCAACGACCTGAGAAAAGATAAGCTGAGTCCTCATGCAGTATGGAAGGACCTACATCGCGACGGATGGGGTTGACTGTGTTGATATCGGGAGAGGACATAGACTTGATGACCCAAAAGTTATTCTGTAGAAAACCATTTTAGATAGACGATGATCACAGATCGAAATGCCTCTTACACCGTGCAGATGAAGGGCTATGTTTCACGGAGCGATGAGGATAGATAATCAGATGAATGTCGAACGTGGTACTTACGATGTGCATCATCATCATCACTAGGGGGATAACAATCAGCCATGCTTCTTACTTTGTGTGGTACAGAGCTACTCACGTAGGCGGGAAGGAAATTTGGACGGTTTTGTGGGGAGGTAGGACGAAGGTGTTCTCGGTGACATTGAAGTCTACGTCGGTATCGGCTCCAGCAAGAATTTGGTTGAGAGTGGGGGCTTTGGGAGGCAAATATGATACATTGTTGACGTTCCAGATAGCAGTACCGGCGACCTGACAAATGGTTACGAAGATTGGAAGGATTTGAGAAGAAAGGCTTACGACTGTGAGGTCTAGGGTGATGTTAACATCAGCGGGAGGTGCCTGTGATACGTTTTCTCAATAACAATCATTTCGCAGAAGAGAAAGCTGAGCTTACTGGAATCGCTTCAAGGGGCTGTAAGAATTATTAGTGTTAGTTCTATATGAATAAGGAACATTGCATACACGGAGATTAGCTTCGACAAGACTTGTGCCGTTGACGGGACCAGCTGTCCATGGAGTAGTCGGTTCTGCAATGGGTGCACCTTTATATCGCAAGATGGATCGACTCAAAGTGGCGTTTTCTAGAGGCCGGTCAACCGGGTATCAAAAGCAACTCTTCAATGATCTTACGATGCAAGTTACGTGCAGGAGCACCACCTGTGAAAGGTGCGTTCAACCAGTAGTTTGCAACAGGTTGGTCAGCCGTGATCTGCAATTTTTTAGGATATCTGAGGGGGAAGGGTGAGAGGAAGACACACAACGACAGAATAACGTTGTCCAGCCAGCATATCAATCGTGTCAACTGTGTGAGGAACGGTTGCGACACCATCGGCTTCAATGATAGCTTTAAGAATTGATTAGTCTCTGGGCTTGCATATGTTAAACTCCTGAGATCTTACTAAGAGGGTGATTGTCAATGGACACAGTGAAGACGTTGCGTGCAGATTCATTGATGATACGAAGTCGGTAGCGCTTTCCTGAGATGACTTCCGTTACAGCGAAGGGAACTTCAGGTCCACCTTGGAAGCGTCCAATACCGTTGACTGTGCCTGAATCGGAGATTGGGACAACACCATCTCCTTGATAGCCCGCAAGCAAGGTCTCTGAGGAAACTTGCCACCAATCACCTGGAAGGAAGGTAAGGGATGCTGGGTAGAGAGCTGAAGACTTGAAGGTATTCACCGAGTTGAATGATCTGTAAAGCCCCATCATCATCATCATCAGTGAATACTCTTTCAATCGCAGCAGGATGGAGAACTGACCGTACTGAGGTCATCGACGTCGTACAGGTGGGCCTGGGGATCTTGTGGGTCTGAAGGGATCATGTCTATAATTCTCTGATATCAGGTATCTAAGTGCCACGAACCGTAGACGATGAGGGGACCGCGAAGGCCCTGGGTCAAAGAAAAAGTCATGTAGGTGTCTGCATTTTGACGGTTGTGTCGACACTTACGTCGACGTATTGGACGCTCAGCTCGCTGAACAATCAATGTCTAAGCTGTCGGACACATGGACCAAATCATTATGCGTACCTGTGATACCAAAAAGTGCCACTCTGATCGCCCAAGGGCACCTCGTAGGTGTAGCTTGCGTCCGGTGCGATAGGACAGGTAGTAACAAAAGCACTACCTTCGTTGTATGCGTTCTGAGTGGTCTGGAAGATACCATCGAAGCTCTGCAAAAAGGTCGTTCTAGGAAAGGCAAATATTCCAAAGAAGGAAAGACTTACGACTGTAGTGCTGCGGCGCATGGAGGGATCAGTCTTTCAGGACTTGTATCAGCTCATCGTTCCATGAAAATATCACGAATCTCCAACCAATTTGTTATTGACAGTCACTCGAAGTGTCTGCCCCTTTACTGCAGTAATGGCCGGTCCAGGATATCTATAGTTATCGGTAAAGCTCGTCATTCACGACAGTCCAGAGAACCACTTACTGGCCGTTTGCCACGATGGTACCTATGATGAGAACGCTGAATTAAGTAGTTTGGTCACCAAATGACATTGACTTACTCCTGATCTGACCATCTGGAGCCAAATCCTTGTTGGCAATGTCAAGAGTAATCGACTTAACGCCGCCAGGCGCTGCAGAGGCAGGATGAGGTCGTAAAAACGCGAGAAGGGCAGCGGATGCGAGAAGGAACTGCATGTTCGAGCGCTGGGAGGTCCTTTGCATCGTATCCTCTCTTTATACATATTCCTAATGCGAGAGTAGTACTGGTGGGATTAATGGGCAAGTTACGCAATGGAATTATGAAACTGCAGAACAGCCATGTGCCAGCTTCGTCCGACGTGCGCGTCAAAGGCGAAGACCGTCATTCGCGAGTTTGTAGGTTGAAACGGCTCCGATCGGGGTTTTCGAGAAAGAATGAGGGGGAAAGGATGTCGAATGGAAGTGCCAAGAATTGGGTGCAAATGCGCATTGTATCAAGCCCATCGATGAGTTACGTGATAATTCATGATTGACCGACCATCGCAGAATTGTCTGCGTCAAATAATAACGATATCTGTCATGGTTGTAATCACAATTATGACATGGCATAGAAGATGATACTGGGTCGCGTTCAGCAGACATATCGCCAAGGAAAAGAGGTGGGCGTGATCTTGTCGGCTTTGCGGTTGGCATCCGGGCTTTTAGATCCGGGCTTTTGAAGAGTTCGAGGTAGATTGATCGCAACCAAGGTGTGTGATCAAATTTCGCAAACTCGATGCGATGACCGGCCTTTACATCCCAGAATGATGCCCTACTTTTCCCAGGATACTGAGTCTATAAGATCTTGAGCGCGAATTTTGTGGGAATAGAAGAGATAAGTAGTCTTGAGATCTTCGGTACCGTGACTAGGTGTTCAGGCATGGAGAGCAATGGAAGCTTCCAGTCATTCTCGGAACTTGTAACCGGTATAATCTGACAATGGATGGTGAACTGAAGGCATGTGACATTCGAAAGACAAATCAATACGGTACATGTGTAGTGAGTCAAGAGGGGGGCTTAGAGGATACTTTGGATACCTCAAAACAACAACGCGGGGCTTGGCTCATAATGTTACACTCGTTCAGCAGGTTGAATTGATCCTACATCAGAGGCGGAACCGTAGATCTCATCGGATGCCATACATATCTCGGAAGAGGTGAGAAAGCTTTGAGTAACGCAGGGGAAAATATGTTCTTAAAAGTTATCAGTATGTATCCCCGACAGAGACAAAGATCGACGACCCGAATATTTGGGAAGCCCTTTGAGATTACAGGTATTGAGTTATCTACTCACCACTGAATGGTAATACAAGATTGCATCAACCTTCTCCATACTTCCTTATACCCCAATAACGACAATCAGCGGCAGTAACTCGAAACCTTCACGTTGGGGAACTTGTCTCTCCTTGCAAAAGCTCGGTTTCCATCGGCAAATTGTTGAAACTCATCTTTCAAGAGATCAAAGTCCGTGACTTGCAACAGACCCGCCTCTTGCAGCCTATCAACAGCCCTCATCACCCACGGCAGGCATTCGCCAAACTCGTCGTTGTCTGGAACCGTCACGCTTTCTGCGTGGAGTTTGAGTTGACTAGTCGATATGGGCCCGTCAGAGGAATCATGAAGCTTTAGGAGTGTGCTACAGAACATGTCGCCCTTGACATTTTGAGCACGCGTTTGATACCGCCAGTTTGGCGATTGACCACGGTCAATATGAATATGGACCAGACATCCTGCGGAAGAAGATGTCGGTATGAGAAGTCCGGCGTGTGGAGCCCTAGCTTGCGCGAATCCAATTAGATAGAGGGAGCCCACGTTAAAGTCTAGTTCGTCAGAATCTACCGGTTTCTGCGACATTCGCTTTACTATGTCCGGTATTATCGTCACGAGGGAAACAAGGCGCGGTGTGAACTCGGACACTCACAATCGCGAGAAGTGTCAATGTCTTCTGCGTTTTACGGGCTGCACTGTGGGTGGAAGATGTTCTAGACCCAAATACGAAGATCGCTGATCAGACGGTTGCAAAGGTGGTGAAAACCTCTGACAGAGTACTTTGAGGAACGGCTCACGTTTTGGAATGATATGTTTGAGACTCCGCCCATTGCTCGATATGTAATGTGAACGCCTTCAGCGGTGAATACAACAATGAACGGTCTTTCCCCTATACTTCCTCCTCGACCCGGCCGTCGTGCTAGTCAACCGCTGTCTCCTTTCCCCGTCGATCAATCCAGTCCTCTGCCGGGCCATCGGTCCAGTCCAAGTGATTCTGAAGTCTCTTTTCCTTCTATCGAAGTCCTTCCTCCACCTTACTCTGAAGTCGATGAAATCCCAGGTTTCAGCAATACTTCTAGAGACTCCCATGCTTCGGATCAAGACACTACACGTTACAGGGCAAACTCAACGGATGGTTCAACACGTCTGGCGGGGAGAACACAAAGTGCTATTGCCTCAAGTGGTCACTCTCTGCACATGACATTCCCTGAACCCGAGATAACAACGCGTTCTATATCTTACACTCCAATAAGGCGCACTCGCTCTCATATGGACAATATACCTACCCTGCATGTCCAACCATCGTCCATTTCTCTGGCATCATCGAATTCGACATACTATCCAGGAAGTGACCAAGATGAGATTGCCCTCCAACGCGTGTGTTAAACTAAGTAGATGCGATTCGGATTCGTACCTGATCCACTTCTTAGCTCCGTCACGAAGCTGAGGGCTTGTCGCGTGAGCTTTCAGATCTGTCGTGGGTAACATTCCATTTTCATTCACGCGTCTTCCCCATCATTCAGGAGATACAACTTAGGTTAAACCCTGAAGAGGCACTGCGACTCTTCCAAGCCGGAAAGCTTTCTGACTTAAATCAGGCATGGTATCGACTGGTTCCAGCCGAAGCCCAAGATGTGCTAGGAGAGCGAGAAGTGCAGAGACAATCTGTAATGTTCGAGATCTTCAAATCGGAGAGAGAATACGTTACTGATCTTGAAACTATTGAGGACGTGAGTCTCGTCGCGTCTTGATTCGAATTTCGCGATAGAATTTCTATCCGACCAGGTCATTATAAAAGGACTTGAAGTTGCATCACCTCCGATCATTCCTTTGCAACACCTCCCAGCCTTCATCGACAAAGTGTTCGGGAACCTCAATCGAGTACTGTCACAACACCATCGTCTATTGGCTGAGTTATTTGCACGACAAACAGAGCAACATCCTCTTGTTCAAAGTGTTGCTGATGTGATTCTCGATGGCAAGTCATGCTTATAATCGATAAGGCATTTCCTCATATGCAGAGTCCAGCTGTCCTTAAAGACGATTTCCGGCCTGCATACGAGACATATATCAAAAACTATCCACTTTCGGAATCTTGTCACCGCACTGAACTGAAGCGAAATAAAGCCTATAGAGAATTCATGGAAGCTATTTCATTAGATCCACGGATGCGAAAGAGGGATCTCATCACGTTCATATCCCGTCCCGTCACACGGCTTCCTCGACTCAACCTCATGTTGGAAAAGATCCTCGAGCTCACAGACAAGCAGCATGAGCATCCAGATTTGGAGACTCTACCAATCATCCTTGGCGTCTTGGGCGACCTCATTAAGAGCACACAACCAGGAATTGAAGCGGCGGAAAGCAAGGTCAAGTATTGGGAACTTTGTGAGAGTTTACTCTATCGGCAAGGCGAAATCATCGTATGTACATCAGGATAACTCTTGTTGACTACGGGTACTCATGCTCCACGAAGGACATGGACCTATACAACGATAGCCGAACTTTAGTGTACTCCGGCCCACTTGGTCGCGTCGGTCATTCGGAATCTGGATGGTCTACCCAGATTTCAACATTCACAGGTTCTCTTTTGGACCACTACTGTGAGTTACACCAATCGTGTCCACTAATCAATATTGATAGTATGCAGTCCTCTTGACCAGAGACGAGAAAAAACCAAACGGTTCGGTCGAACGACATCTCGTATCTCGGGTACGTCGTACCATTGCCTCCCTCAAGATTACGCTGATATAAGCTATCCAGCCACTACCCCTCTCGTATCTACGACTTGGGTCCTTTACAGGTCCTCCTGAACTACACAAAGCCAAATCAGAGGACGGTGGCTTCCTGGATAGCCTGCTATTAACAACTGTGACCGTATATCCCTTCACCATATATCACGCATCCGGAAAGACTTCGCGCAGTTATACCTTCTATGTGCCGTCAGACGGAATAAGGAAGCGGTGGCACTCAGCGTTTGTCGATACTCTCGGGGTGTTCAAGGCCCATCAAGATGGTAATATGGTAAAGACTGGCTTGGGTCTGTTTATCGAATCTATTTGATGTGTATCACAGTTGTACTATCCGCGATCTTTGACGGATAATTTCTTTCGCGTGAAGAGAATCCAGGTTGCTCTTGGTGCTGATATTCGGTCATGTGGAGTCACAAGTGCTGTGTCTTTTGGTGAATCTTCAGTACCATGACGTAATTTCACTGCTGAAGTCCGTGACAGTTTGTAGAGGAAAGAAGTTTATCGCTGTTGGGTGCCAAACTGGGGTATATGTTTCTGTGTTTGGTATTGAAGGTCTCAAGTCAAGGCTTCCTTGTATCTGAGCTACCGCTTATGTCCGTCCAGACTTTCGCAGAGTGCTCATGCATGCAAACCCAACTGGACTAGCAGCCATAGGGACTGTGGGCCTCACAGTGTACAATAAGTTCATCATCCATGTGGAAGGATCGCTATTTTCGTATTCTCTGGACGTCATAGCCCAAGCGGCCTTAGAAAGGATCCAATCACTGGAAGCAATCACGGATACCATGGAGAAAGTAACGAAGTTCGACTCAGCGATCATTTTCTTTAAACATCGAGACATTGAAGGACAGCAGCTCAGTAAGTCAGCCTTTTGTACCTCTGAAGCGTCTTCCGTGATTTAAGCGCCATTTAGTCATGTTCGCGGTAAAAAGACGTCACCATTTGAGTCTGGATTTGCATGTTGTCGAAGTCATGTCTAGGGGCCATCCATGGGCAATGTCACACAATAAATCATTCAAACCTTTTGGAGAGGTTAGAGCTATTCTCTCATCAGACTTTCTTATCCTAATTCCTCGCTAGCTGGGTTCCGCTCCCAGAGGCGCCTATGATTTGTGTTTACTAACAAAAACAGCTGGCATCTGCTCGGAAAAGGGCATTATTGTTGTTGACCCGAAAAAGTAGGAGTCCTTCCAAGTTTTCGGTTCGCTCTTCGAAATTGATTTTCCGATTTTTCTTGTTAGCCTTAAGTCTAAATCTGTTGTGGTTCCGGATTTAAGCGAAGCAAGCTGGATACCAGCAATAAATGAACTCAAAGCTCAGTTAGAAGGTTGCAGGCCACTGGGTTTGGTGTCACTACCAAAAGATCATGAAATTCTAGTTGTCTTCGATCGTGAGATTGTATGTCCGTCTTCTTTATCAATATACTCACATCATTCTCCTCAGTGATAGGCTGTTTTGTTACACGAAAAGGCAAACCAAGCTCAGGCAAGTTTATCAAGTGGGAAAGGAAGGCAGCTTCGTTCGCTTCTCGTAACGACCACGTATTCCTCTTTTCTCCGCAGTTCATTGAGATCCGCAACGTCACTTCCGGTGTTATCTTACAGGTCATTGAGGGAGCGAATATCCGTCTATTGCATATGGGCCGGCTGAACGAGAAGCCTCTTGTGGCGATGAAAGGCAACAAGGAAGACCAAGATGGAACGAGTGAGAAGATTGTAGAACTAGAGGAGACTACGGAATTATCGATTGCTACGCCGGTATCTGCATCTCCGAATGCCTGGGATGAGTGGGATATGTAAATTGTATGTACGATGGACCATGACTGGATATATTAATGTACTAATCATGACTGTGGACTTACTTCATCGGCTATACCCATACTACATGTGTTCTTACTAAAGGGAGTTTATCGAACCCTATATTTTCGTCGCCTCTCGATCTCGTAACTAGATTTGAGTGTTCCACGAGTTCTGTAGGGGGATGAAGTGAAAGATTTATTAAGCACCCCCTAAAATACAGAAAGACTTGATAATTATAAGCAATCTTGACTACATAGATATGTAAGATACAGAAGGAAAGCTGACCCAGGTAGGTCAGTGCCAAGGATTGGTTTATATAGGAAACATCTATGGGTATCGCACATATCACATATCCTAGATATCAGACGGCTAGAGGGTATACAGAAGGCAAAACGTCAGCCTGAACAGGGACCTTCTCTACATGGGCTGCCCGAAATTCCTGAACAATGCCTGCACTCGTTCCTCCACTTTTGTACTCCCACTCCTTTAACCCCACTGTCCCACCCAGCTCTCTCCACTTCTCTAGCCAAACTTTCCGTCTGAACTCGCAGAGTTCGATGAGCGCAGGCCAGTACTTGTCATGGACATACTCAAAATCACGGTCGCCTCCCCACCATTCGGACATGATCATGTCTCGAGTAAAGAGGTTGTCCTCGATCACGCGAGGATTAAACTTCATCTTCTCGCGGGAAATGGGGTCGATGAAGGGGTTGATGAGTTTGTAAAAGGCGTTGAGTAGGAAAGGCACGTTGAGAATTAGTGCGACACCTAATCTCTCGGGGTAGTGGTCCTGAAGGATGTTGAGGACCGTTCGTGCTACACTCAACGAGGGGTTCTTTGCTTTGTCTCCATAGTTAATGAGAAGTGCTAATGTCCTACGGACATCGACAATTTGAGTTCATCCGCACAATACACGTAGACCGAGGACTTACTCGACGCCCGAACCCATTAGATCGATTGTTCTTTCTAGCATCCATACGGTATATTGAATTTGTCGTTCTGGCCCATCTGTATTCTGACGACTAGGAAACAGGTACAAGCCTGGTCTACCAGAGACATCATAACCGAATAAAACTTGTTTGCCTGTGACAGCCTAGGTCAAGGAGGGTAGCCCTTGTGAACGACGGAAAAAAAATCCTGTCTCTCACCTCAGGTTCAACATGGCTGGCTGAAACGACGTCGTTGATTCCGTACTCTCTTCTCCATTTCAAGGTTGCCTCAAGCCGCTGAATTGCTGCTTTGGTTGTCTTCCACTTCACAGCACGAAGGTACCTGCAAACAATGGACTTGTGTGAGTGAATGGGCCCGGGATATGTGAGCGAAACCAGTCCACCGACCTGAGGAGACATTCACGGGATAGCCAGAATTTCTCAGCTTCTGTGAGTTCACCCTTTTCCTCGACCCCGGGCAGAGAATATGAGGGTTTTGAAAAGTACTGTAGAACATCTTGATACATTTCCTGCTCGACATCCAAGAGGTTTGCTCTTGGGTCGGCATCGGCATCATGAAATGTGGGCGGAAGGATGGGCTCGTAAACCTTGTCTGACATGACAGGAAAGTAACGGCCTTCAAGGTGGAGGAAGAAGACGATTAAGTCAAGCGAGGGATATCATCTCGTCTGGAATTCCATCACGATCATGTAAGATGGGGATAAATTATGAAGCTCGATGCCGTATTCCAGTTCAATGTTGAGCAAAATCGTGAAATGTCCGAATTTGGCGATGCGAATACGATGTTCTCGTGTCCTGAGGGTCGATTGCTTCCCTTATCCGTATCTTCACCGTCCATCTTCATTTACGCCCCCTCTTCTTCATCGCACGTTTCCTTCTAACTCAAAGGCTACTGGATCAGATTGGACGAGTATCATGTATCCCCCGATCGAGCCATACTTCACTGGGAATCTGAAGGTCTCCGATGTTCATACCCTTCAGTGAGTGTGATACCTCCGCAAGCTCCAAGCGAAGCCAATCAATCTTCTATTTCGACAGCTACGAGGTATCCGGAAACAAGAATGGCAACCCAGGTGCGATCACGCTTCTTCCATCTTTCATGATGTGCTTATCTTAGGGGAAATAGTGGTCTTTGTTCACGGTGAGATTTATGCTGCTGTGCTCTGTCATAGGCCTTTTTTGTTTATTGGACATGACAGGAGGACCAGGCGGTGGTACTGATGCTGCCGATCGCAGTTTTTTCAACCCAGAGAAATACAAGGTATGTCCGTGCTCTCTCATTCTATTTTTCATATTCAACACGAGGTGCGCACATAGATAACCCTCTTCGACCAGAGAGGCGCAGGGAAATCGACCCCGTACGAGTACGATAGCGTAGTAATTAACAATCCAATTGATTTATTTTTCAGGAGCGCGTGTCTTGAAGAGAACACGACCTGGGACCTTGTGAAAGATATTGAGAAGGTTCGAGAAGAACTTAAGATTGACAAGTGGCACGTTTTTGGAGGCTCTTGGGTCTGTTCCATTTCGTTTCTGCCAACCAATCTTCAGATAACTGAAGGACCATATAGGGTTCTACTCTTTCCTTGGCATATGCCCAAGTAAATTGCTCACAGTGAATATGCTACTCCA
>JABAJZ010006893.1:17052-28205 GCA_018857265.1 Termitomyces sp. T32_za158 | reverse complement strand
GGAATGAAATCAATCCGTGACAAAAAATTGTCACAACTCGCTTCAATCTCTTCCACTGCCTACGACGAGCGTTCGGGGCGCTCAGGATGGATGTAAGTCCTGCTTTCACCTCTTCTATCATACTTCTTCCTCTATACGATGAGATTTGTAAATTTTTCAGTTATCCCTGTCTTAATGACAACACTATGTCGAAATTATGAAAATCTGACCCTTTTCTGCCTTTTATTGCTCATGTCCTCTTATCCAAGCCTTCTTACTGATTCTTTTCCCAGACATGTCGTTTGGGGAAAAAATAAAATTTATTTGGCGTCGGTAGTGTGAGTTCTCGTTCTTTTCCCTTTCACTTTTATCTAGGGCGTGCCCTACGAGATGAAACATTATTTATTTCAGTTATCCCTGTCTTAACAATTCACTGTCGAGACTTTGAAATTCTGACCGTTTACCTTCGACCTTCTTAGTTGCTTTGCTGACATGTCTCTTTTTCATAGTTCTGCTTGTCGAGCTTCGATTTGATGGACGAGGGAGGTACTTAGTTGTAGGTGAGTATATACATGTAGATCAATTGTTGTTCAATCGTTTTTCAATATACGTATTCCTTGTACGATTCATCGTTCCGGGACATCTTGAACAAGAAGAGTCTTCTGTTTCTCTCTCGAATCGCAATGCCTCTGGCTCGCTTCAAGTATGGTTTGGTCTCGTCTCGTGACACTTGACTTCGTGATTGCGAAGCAGATGTCGACACTGGGACTTTTCTCCCATACGATTATTTCTAACCCTTGACCACACCTCATTCATGGCGAACACCCTCTGGACGACTTCGTACCAAGCTTCTGGCAAGGCCGTACGCGTTCTCAATCCAACTCTCATTTCCAACACTGATCTTCCTCAAATAGATTCTGGCCGTTGCCGCCCTCGCAGGCATTCCATTGCAGCTACCCGCCCACTACGAACACTTTGTTGATAACAAGAAGCCTGAGTTCTTATCCAAGTTTCCCCATGGAAAAATTCCCGCTTTGGAACAGCCTGATGGGTTCAGGATTTTCGAAAGTGCCGCGATCATTCGCTACGGTGAGTTGAGTTAGGCTTGCGGTGTTATCGGATGATCGGCGTGAAATGACGGAACCTGATGTGGATGCTTTCAGTTGCCGGTCTGAACCCAAGCGTCGGCCTATTGGGCAAGAACCCTCAAGAAGCCGCGTTGATCAATCAGTGGATGCACCTTTCAGAGCTCGAAGTTGACCTCTATACCAACTTTTCCTTCCAAATTCTGCGCGGTAGTATCGCACCGTACAACAAATCGGTGGGTCAAATTATACTAGTCTCTTTTCACTCTGCTGACAATTTCCTTGTGGAGCAGCTCCACAATTTTTTCATTGAAAACCAACGACGCGCCATCAAAACGCTCAATGACCATCTCTCCACACGAACCTTCTTCGTCGGCGAGCGAATCACCCTCGCAGACATCTATATTGCTGCTCAGATCCGCCGCGCCGCCACCGTTACCTTCGATGCGCCTTCCCGCGCCGAGTACCGCCATATCACTCGCCACCTCGAGACCATTCTCAACCAGCCCCAGTTCAAGGACGTCTTCGAGCCCGTCGAGTTTGTCGAGAAGGCGCTTCAGTATGTGCCTCCACCCAAAGAAAAGAAGGAGCCCAGCCTTCCTCCCCCCAAGGTGGAGAAGAAACCCAAAGAGACTGAAGCGGATGAGGAGGAGCCAGATGTTCCGCCAGAGCCTAAAGTGAAGAATCCCTTCGACGATCTGCCAAAGTCGACGTTCAACCTCGAGGACTGGAAACGCCAGTACTCTAACAACGACACTCGCGGCGCCGGTGGGTCCCTCGAGTGGTTCTACAAAAAGTAAGCCCATAGCACTTTCGTGTGACTTTCTGGCATTATATTGACCATTTATTATTCTCCAGCTTTGATGCTGCAGGCTTCTCTATCTGGCGTGTAGACTTCAAGTATAACGAGGAGCTTACACAGACCTTCATGTCCTCGAATCAGATCGGCGGTTTCTTCAACCGCCTCGAGGCCTCTCGCAAGTACCTCTTCGGCTCCGTCGGTGTCCTCGGTACGGCCAACAACTCCATTATCACCGGTGTCCTCGTCCTCCGTGGTCTGCACGCTCAGCCCGTCGTCGAGGTTGCTCCCGATTGGGAATCGTACTCGTACAAGAAGCTCGATCTCTCCAACGAAGGAGACAAGGAGTTCTTCGAGGCTGCACTCGCCTGGGATCTCCAGATCGATGGAAAAAAGTGGGCTGACGGTAAAAATGTGCGTCGTTTACCTTCCGGAGCTTTTGTGATCTTTCGATTGATCCATTTTTTTTATAGCTTAAATGATGAGTTCCACGATTTTCATGATATCGAATATTGTCTCCAGCATTGCTCTTGTTTGCTGTCCTTGTGGTCTTGCGTTGATCGCGAGAACTGACACGCTCCAGATATCGATTCTGTTTGGACGAAAGATGGACGATTTTATACTCTTGTGAATCGTAGAGTTGATGCCTTGTTCTTGTCGGCGTTACTTCATGATTTATGACCTTGAAAAATGCAACTTAACTGAAAACAGCAATCCAAAACGGAGTGGAGCAAAACTGGGGTACAAATACATCTCCGCTGTTTGATGCATCAAACATGGGAAGGAATGTTTTATCACGTTTCTACTGTTTTGGGACTCGATATCGCGCTTCTATTCCCGTGGCCCTAAAAAACTCGTACAGCCCGTCCAGTGAACGAGACTCTCAATAATAGAACGAAACCCCATGACCAAGTACAAAACTCCCACATATCTCTCACATGCTGCGCAGATTAAGGCTCCCCCTTCCTCCATCAACGTCAAGGTGTGCCTACCACCGCCCCACTGCCTTAGGCTTCATCTTCTTGCGACGCCATGGGCAGCAGAGTCCGTGTTGATGATCAGGATCCCCAAGTCGTGTATTCTGGCGAATGGAAGTCGGGAGGTGTGTCGAGGGAATATAGCTCAACCACACATGGTACGCGTACTGCTGGTTCAACCGCAAAGTTCTCTTTCACCGGTACCGCGCTTTTGCTTCTGTTGCTATAGTTCATATATTGATCCAGCATTTGTTGTAGGTTCATTCGTCGCTGTGTATGGCACAATCTCAGATGCTGCGGAGTCCACCTACAGCATTGATAACTCAGGAGAACATACTTACATCGCCGAACCCGCTTCACAGGTGCGATACAGACAAGAGTTCTTTTCATCCCACCTCCCGGACGGCGACCACACTATTGTCGTCACCGCTACCCGATCGAATGCCACGCTGTGGATTGATCATTTCGAGTACACTCCAGCGGAGAAAAGCACGACTCACCCAGCAAGGGCACTTCCTAGTGACACTCCTGACCCAAACGACGCAGACAATAAAGAGTCGCCTCCAAACGGCAAAAATGGTAAAGAGTCGCCTCCAAACGGCAAAAATGGTAAAGAGTCGACTCCTAACGGCAAAAATAGTAAAGAGTCAACTCCAAACGGCACAAATAGTAAACAGTCGACTACTAGCGAGACAAGCACGACTCGCACACACCCTAGTGACACTACTGACCCAAAGGGCCACAATGAAGAGTCGACTAGAACATCACCGTCTGTCACTCCTGTGGACCCTACGCATAAAAGTCCACATTCCACAGGAAGTAAGAGACCCTCTACCATGGAAAGTTCAACTTCCACAGGAAGTAAGAGACCCTCTACCACGGAAAGTCCAACTTCCACAGGAAGGAAGAGACCCTCTACCACGGAAAGTCCATCTTCCACAGGAAGGAAGAGTCCCTCTACCACGGAAAGTTCATCTTCCACAGGAAGTCATGGAAAATTCACAGAAACGACCAGCTCCTCGATTCCGGGAAGTCCATCTTTGACAGGGCCTGGACATTCTACTGTGACCAGGACCACAACAACGACACAAGTAACAGGAACATTCAAAGAAACAACGACTCCACAATCTCCCTCGTGGAGCAGCGCGCATGACGAGAACGGAACGTCCGAGCCAACAAACTCTGCGACCAGTTCTAGTACAACCGCAGTGACCTCCGAGCACATTAAGTCCCCTTTTGCGCCCCACTTGAACCCAAACTCTACCAACAAGTCTCGGACACCCACAATTACCTCCACTATTGCGCCCCCGACGACCATGCAAACAAACTCTGCCACTAGTTCTAATACAATCGCAACTACCCCCGATGCGCACTCTAAGACTTCTCATACTGCATCCCCAACGACCTCGCAAACAAACTTTACCATTTCTAGGACACCCACAGTTACCCCCGGTGGGCACCCTAATATTTCTCATACTACGTCCTCAACGACCCCGTCAACAAACTTTACCACCAGTCCTAGTCAAACCACAATTACCTCTCATACGCATATTACGACTACTGCGTCCTCAACGACCTCGGATACAAACTCTACCTCTACCAATTCTAGGACAACCACAATTACCTCTCATACGCGTATTACGACTACTGCGTCCTCAGAGACAAACTCTACCAATTCTAGGACAACCACAATTACCTCTCATACGCGTATTACGGCTACTACGTCCTCAGAGATAAACTCTACCAATTCTAGGACAACCACAATTGATACCGCTGCACAATCCTCTGCATCAAGTCTTTCAACCGCGACGACCTCGCATACTGCCACGTCCATCGTCGCAAACACGCCTACAGCATCCCTTACGAGTGCGCCTGTCACATCCAATGCAACCAGTTCCGACGTGGTCTCCTCTACTAATGCCAGTGGATAACGCGAATCAACTGATCTGTGACTGCATGTGACTAGATAGTCACACTGCGTCAAAATTTCAATCTGTGCTGATCAGAATCAGCCTTTCAACTCGTCTTTCCTCTATCTCTCTTCTAAAATGTCTAATACTCTCTGGACTGTCCCCGTTCAAGCCTCTGGAAGAGTCGTATGTTCATTTTCTCTTTGTTCATCAAATCAGACTCTTTAATGTCTTGTCGATTTCCTAGATTCGCGCCGTTGCTGCCATCGGCGGTGTGCCGCTCGAGGTTCCTGCTCAATACGAGCATTATGTCGACAACAAGAAGCCTGAATTCCTTGCAAAATTCCCTCACGGAAAGATCCCTGCTCTCGAGACCGCCGATGGTTTCAAGATTTTTGAGGGTGTCCCCATCGCTCGCTACGGTGAGACCAATCTTTATCTTATCGATCGATGCTGTCGTCCTGATACAAATTTTTTCTCAGTTGCTGGACTCGCTCCCAATGCCGGACTTCTTGGTTCTGATCCCAAGAGCGCCGCTCTCATTGATCAATGGATGCACCTTGCTGAACTCGAGGTTGATCTCTACACTTCCTTAATCCGTGGCTTGGTTTCTGGTGCCATTGTCCCCTACAACAAGCCCGTACGTGCTCATAATCGCCTGATCATCATCAATTTTTACATCGTATCTTTTTTCAGATCCACACTACCTTCGTTGAACGCCAATTGCGTGCGCTCAAGACCCTGAACGCCCACCTTGCCACTCGCACCTTCTTCGTCGGCGAGCGCATCACCCTCGCTGATATCTATGTCGCTGCTGTCGTTCTTCGTGCAGCTGATGCCACTCTCGATGCTTCCGTCCGCCCTGAGCTCACCCATCTCATCCGCCACCTCGAGACCGTTGCGAACCAGTCCCTGATCAAAGACATCTTCGGCCCGATCAACTATATTGAGAAGGCTCTCCAGTACGTTCCTCCCGCCAAGGAGAAGAAGGAGGCAAAGCCTGCTGCTGCACCCGCACCCAAGGCAGAGAAGAAGCCTAAGGAGAAAGAGGCTGATGAGGAAGAGCCCGACGTTCCCGCCGAGCCCAAAGTCAAGAACCCCCTCGACGACCTGCCCAAGTCCACCTTCAACCTCGAGGACTGGAAACGTCAGTACTCCAACAGCGAAACCCGTGGCGCTGGCGGTGCTTTGGAGTGGTTCTACAAGAAGTACGTACATACAAACTTTCATTCATCTTATCCCTTGCATCTCATGCCACTTCCCAGCTTCGATGCTGCAGGCTTCTCCGTATGGCGTGTAGACTTCAAGTACAACGAGGAGCTCTCCCAGACCTTCATGTCCTCGAACCAGATCGGCGGGTTCTTCAACCGCCTCGAGGCCTCTCGCAAGTACCTCTTCGGCTCCGTCGGTGTTCTTGGCACAGCCAACAACTCCATCATCACCGGTGCCTTCATCCTCCGTGGCCTGGAAGCCCAGCCCGTCGTTGACGTTGCTCCTGATTGGGAGTCGTACGAGTACAAGAAGCTCGATCTCTCCAACGAAGCGGACAAGGCGTTCTTTGAGGCTGCGCTCGCCTGGGATCTCGAGATCGATGGAAAGAAGTGGGCCGATGGCAAGAACGTGAGTGTCCTTGTATCTTTCCCGCGTATTCACCACATACTAAAACGTTTCTTGTGCAGTTCAAGTAAACGTAGTTCGCTGACGCTTATTTCTGCATCTATTTGAAGTCCTGTAACTCACCACTCTCACACCTTTCCTTTGGTTGTTGTATTACCCGACTTTATGTCGTTGAAAGGCCGATATAAAGAATAAAAAAATGTTGAATTCCCTCCTGAGCGATGAATGAAGATGTATTCCGCTAATTATTCCTTCAAGTTATTGACCTTCTCGCTTCCCCATCTCACAAACGCTGACGTACCCGCCGAGATGAGGACAGACCAGTCAAACACGGCGCCGAACACCTCAAACCGAGGAATAGTGGAGAAAAGGCTGACTTCCGCATCAAGTGCGGGCGGGAACGAGTTACGCAGCTGCACAATCGTGGACAGAAGGTAAATGCCCTGTTAGACCCAGAGACTCATGTTAAAAAGACGAAATCTTTCGAGTAGGGAGGCACGTACCATGAGCTGGGCAAGGAGGAGCATCATAAGTGACGCACCAAGGTTTCTGCTCGTTACGCGAAGGGCCTATGACAACATAAGACAGGTGAAAGAGCTTTGGGCACAGAAAGGACACGCACCTTAGTGGCACCCCTCAACACTCTACGGACGCTCGTTAGGACGATGAGTCCCACGAGCGCGAGACTGAGCTGGCGTGCCAATGAGGCGATGGCAACGCTGTCGGGGTGTGACACAAAGGCTAGGACATTGACTAACATATCGGCGATCAGGTCGGTCTGTGACCGTGAAGACTCGCGTGAAGGAGGATTGACGATATTGATGAGGCACTGATGGGCATGATTAGGCTCGTAAGGGCCATATTTGGGAGAGTGTAAAACTGACGCTGAGGATGCGGACTACACAGTATATGGCAAAAAGCAGACCACCAAAGTTGAGAATCCTACCACGGAGGGTCCGAGAGTAGATTGCTGTCTGCTTCCGCGCCCGTAACAACTCTAGATTCAGGCTCAAGTGGTCTTCAAGGACTTCTAGTCCGCGTAATTCCTGAGTTACTGTACCATCAAATTCAAACTTGTTAGCAATGGGAAGGAAATGCGAGGTCGGGACGCGCACAATCATCACCGCGAAAATTACTGATTCGTGAAAGCCAGCTTGAGTTTGCCTCTGACGCGTTCGCTCGCTGCTGTGCAAGGGCCCGCCTATCACGAAGATCGTTACGCACACTCTGAAGTGTATGTTCTGCCACTGAAATATCTTTCTCTGTTGGCTCGCCCCTGATAATATAAGTAAGTGCTGATAACAATGTGCTGAGGGAAGCAATTACTGTTTGGATTTGCCAGGTAGGTAGATCCAGGAGTGACTGATGGCTCCGAAACCAGAAAGTAAACCAAGTATAACAGTTCCAACAACGATGAGGCGAGCGAGACATGTAGTGAAATTGTCTGATAAGGCGAGGGCATGTGGAAGAGGTATTTTGTAGAGTACAAACAGGTACAGCCCAACGGGAATAAGGCTGAACAGAATCCTAGGACCGAGTAGAAATGAATTACCTAAAAAGGAGCTACTAAGATAGTGGATACACGTAGACAAATTGACGCACGTCTGGCAGATGCAGACTTGGATCCGATAGCTATAAGGAGACTTATAGCGAGAGGTACGAGGACAAGAATGATTGACATGATGAAAACAAGTGAGAATCGCCAGCTTAGCTGACGACTCCTAGAATTGTGAATGCATGAGACAACCGAGTACTTCAAAGAATGGGATCACTTACCAAGGCGAGAAGATGTTGAAGCCTTGCAACATTAGGACGAAGAACATCATACTGCTCTCCGCGAACATTATTGAGAAAATGCTACGGGCGACTGTGGAGTGAAAGGATTTGGATCTTAAGTATGGTTTAGTTTTTCCATGTTTGTCCTGGGACACTGGGGGTGGGAGCACACTGAGCTCTATCCCAGTATCCTGTGCAGTGTTTGGCGTTTTTGGCGACGTAGGTTCCGTCGCAGGGTCAGAAGAAAGGTTACGCAAGTCGGTATACAGGCTCCTAAGAAGATATTTTCTGCAACTCAGAAAGAGAAGAAAACTGGAACAATAATGAGCGAGGCAGACATGGTAAAACTCTGGAAACTTACCGTGGTGCAGTTAAGAATGCAAGTTCGGAAAATATCATGTTCATTACGGCTTCAGGGCTAGGTGGGTGGAATAGAATGGTCCACTGTCCACAGTTCCATGTGACCGATTTGTGGCGGTATATTCTTAAAATCGTACCAGTCAAGCTCTGCTTAATGATTTTAGCAACGTCGCCGCGAAGAAATAGATGGGGTGTCACAAATTAGCTCATACAGGCAGCGTGGTGTTCGGAAATGTTATGAGAGCAAATAGCAAAGCTTTTATTGGAACAGTGAGATTCCAATGGATCGTGGTGAACGTTTGCAGCTCACCATGCGGTTTCAAGTCATTTTCACGTGGTCTATATCTTATCTGATAACATAAATATCCTATCACAGTTTCAAAACATTTGCTTCTGCTATACCTTCTCTGTTATAGCTTCGCGTTCGCTTTTCCCACTCCAGTTGAAGCTTAAAGAGCGTGGCTGTCAAACACTTCAAACTTAGTACCCCAATACTATGTTACTTCCTCTTCGTGGTCATCAAATGATCATATATGAAGCTATATGAAGTAAAGAGAGTTGATCTTTGCTTGCATTTCCTTGCGTCAACAATATATATTAGGCTGGGTGCGGACATTACAGAGGAAATTCTGCATGCAATCTTAGACTGTCAGTACTTGTGACAGCGGTGAGGTTGACCAAGGTTCACATCGGGACGTTTCCTCCATATCAGAATATCAAACGCTTAGGACTGACGAGAACGTTGAGGACCGAGTCCTAGCCCTTTTAATGTAGCCCCTACTCTCACAGCTACGGACCGGTATGTTCGATTGCACACATTACCTCACCACTACAACTTTCGGAAGATTTAAGAATCACCACAAGAATCCTCTTTTCGCCCGAACCGTTCTAAGTCCTCCGCTTCGAATGCACCACGGAATTGGTTTCACATCATCTGGGCCTGCATTTGTGCCCAGTGGTTCGGCTGGAGCGAACTCCTAGCCCGAAGCCTTTGCACTTTTCTTTGGTTGTCACTGTCACCTGCAGCACGTTGTCTCTATTGTCTGTATCCCCTTCAGAGGCGATGAAGGTGCTGAAGGTTGTTCGTGAACGTTTACAACAGTGAATATGTGTGAAGCTGGCTTACATTACAAAAGATAATTCGAGTTTGTTGAACGATTACGATATCTTATACTGAACTAACAGGTTCATACCCTGCCCGACTCCCACTCGCTCTGCCGAGTCCAAAGCCCATAAACAGGCTCTTCCTGTGACCCTTTCTTCCTCCCTGTGGGCCCAGACCCTCATCTTCATCTTCTCGCTCTCTCCTCCTCTTCGCCTCACGGAAGCCCTCCATCGGCACATCATACAGCTTGTCATACTCAACCCCCAACTCTCTCCCAGCCGTCCAAAAGTCCTTACAGTTACCTACAACTCCCAAATCAAATGGATTGCTCGCCTTTCCAGCGCGCGCCAAACCATCCACTGCTTTCCCCTTCGTGAACCGATCGAACCCAAGGAGGTTCATCAAGAACCCGCTTCCGCAGCCAGCACATAGACCTGAATGACGATGTACTGAATGCCCGTGGGACGTGTCGGATCCAGTAACGAGCGCGGTGTCTTCCGTGTCCACACCAGGCACTACGGCGTCGCCTGGACTGCGATGCTGATGGCGATGCCCCATTTGCCCTGCAAGACTTTGCCCTCCGCGCCCGCCCATGTATCCGTACCGACCAAGATTGGAAACCTCAAGAGTGGTCATTTGTCGAATGATTTGCCAAAACTGAGACGCGAGGAGGACAATGGTCCAGGAGAGCTGGAGAGTTACCCAGGCGGCGACTGAGAAAAGGAAGGTATCGTATGCCGTCAAGGTACAGAGCTCGGCGGGGAGTACACAAGTTGGGGATACGGGGGGAGAATCGATTGCGAAATTGATGCTTGAGAAGACTATGTGGATGATGTGATAAGAAGCACAAATCGATGGTGAATTATACGTACATGCGTAAGTGAGGTAGTCGAACAGTACGATTCCAACAACGAGGGTGGTAACGAAAATGACAAACTGGCGATGGTTGTTCATACCAACTAAAGCCAAGTGAGTGGAGATTCAACATTTAACATGGAAGTGACTCTACCGCAATTCCATACCCATGGGCAATGACTGTAAACAATAGTTCCGAAAAAGTCGCTATGAAAGGCTAGATAACATACTGGTCACTTCGAGCTATACACTTGTCGCAGACACGGCAGTGCTTCGAACGAAGGGGTTTACGAGCCTGGAAATCAAGCGAAATGAGTCGAAAATTCTTGTTTTAATGACGCAAAACTTGCCATGCATTGAATGCAGAATGTTTGACCATTAAGACGGCCTTCTGAAGCAAGCTCCTCGATAATCTATTATAGTGTTCAATAGTATACTACGGCTCAAAAAGGTTCACTGACCGATCTCAGCTCGCCGTCGCTCGCAGGTTTTGGACATGTCCCAGGATCCAAAGTGACAGATCGGAAGAAGTTATAGACACACAAACCTAAAGTGATTGCGAAGGAGAAGTGGGTAAAGGCGTGTGACTGTGTTTCTGATGGTAGAGTTCAATCAACTCTATTCCTTCGTCATGGGGGAACACTTACGTCGGACAAGTCGCGTAAACCAACAGAATAAGACCCATATCAT